>JASIRB010001473.1:0-40755 GCA_030323885.1 Branchipolynoe longqiensis | reverse complement strand
CACCCTCTCACTGATCTGAAACAGTGCAAATGTACAAAGTTAGATTACACCCACAATCATGCTTCACCCTCTCACTGATCTGAAACAGTGCAAATGTACAAAGTTAGATTACACCCACAATCATGCTTCACCCTCTCACTGATCTGAAACAGTGCAAATGTACAAAGTTAGATTACACCCACAATCATGCTTCACCCTCTCACTGATCTGAAACACCGCAAATGTACAAAGTTAGATTACACCCACAATCATGCTTCACCCTCTCACTGATCTGAAACACCGTGAATATACTAAATTAGATAGAATACACCCACAATCATGCTTCACCCTCTCACTGATCTGAAACAGTGCAAATGTACAAAGTTAGATTACACCCACAATCATGCTTCACCCTCTCACTGATCTGAAACACAGTGAATATACTAAATTAGATAGAATACACCCACAATCATGTCACCCTCTCACTGATCTGAACAGGAAATGTACAAAGTTAGATTACACCCACAATCATGCTTCACCCTCTCACTGATCTGAAACAGTGCAAATGTACAAAGTTAGATTACACCCACAATCATGCTTCACCCTCTCACTGATCTGAAACACCGTGAATATACTAAATTAGATAGAATACACCCACAATCATGCTTCACCCTCTCACTGATCTGAAACAGTGCAAATGTACAAAGTTAGATTACACCCACAATCATGCTTCACCCTCTCACTGATCTGAAACAGTGCAAATGTACAAAGTTAGATTACACCCACAATCATGCTTCACCCTCTCACTGATCTGAACACCGTGAATGTACAATTAGATAGAATACACCCACAATCATGTTTCACCCTCTCACTGATACGATGTACAGTTAGATTACACCCAATCTGTTTCACCCTCACTGATCTGAAACATTGTGAATGTACAAAGTTAGATAGAATACACCCAGAATCCTGTTTCACCCTCACTGATCTGAAACACCGTCAATGTACAAAGTTAGATAGAATACACCCAGAATCGTGTCTCACCCTCACTGATCTGAAACACCGTCAATGTACAAAGTTAGATAGAATACACCCAGAATCCTGTTTCACCCTCACTGATCTGAAACACTGCGAATGTACAAAGTTAGATAGAATACACCCACAATCCGTTAACCCACAATCTGTTCACCCTCTCACTGACTGAAACGTGATTAAAAGTAGATACACCCCATCGCTTCACCTTCACTGATCTGAACAGTGCAATGTCAAAGTTAGATTCACCCAAATCTGTTTCACCCTCTCACTGATCTGAAACACCGTGAATATACTAAATTAGATAGAATACACCCACAATCCTGTTTCACCCTCTCACTGATCTGAAACAGTGCAAATGTACAAAGTTAGAATGCACCCACAATCCTGTTTCACCCTCTCACTGATCTGAAACACAGTGAATGTACAAAATTAGATAGAATACACCCAGAATCCTGTCTCACCCTCACTGATCTGAAACACCGTGAATGTACAATGTTAAATAGAATACACCCAGAATCCTGTCTCACCCTCACTGATCTGAAACACCGTGAATGTACAATGTTAAATAGAATACACCCAGAATCCTGTTTCACCCACTCACTGATCTGAAACACCGCATATGTATATAGTTAGATAGAATACACCCAGAATCCTGTTTCACCCTCACTGATCTGTAACACCGCGAATGTACAACGTTAAATAGAATACACCCATAATTCTGTTTCACCCTCACTGTGCTATCGTCTACAAAGAAACTTCTTTGTCCCATAGAACAGTGTCCTATTGACAGACATGTCCAACCTGCTGCTACCCACCTGTCAAGGGCTCCACACCAGCCTGCACTGAAGATATACTCAGCTAAACGTGTCTGTCCGCCTTCGAATAAACCAAAAACCCTACATTCTACCTCGAACCGGTATCAGCTGGTCATCATCCATCAATGCCTTCCCAATCAAAGGTTTGAACACAACACAAATACAGTAGTAGCTTACTTAGTTTCAATACAACACAAATACAGTAGTAGCTTACATAGTTTCAATACAACACAAATACAGTAGTAGCTTACTTAGTTTCAATACAACACAAATACAGTTGTAGCTTACTTAGTTTCAATACAACACAAATACAGTTGTAGCTTATATAGTTTCAATACAACACAAATACAGCAGTATCTTACGTAGTTTCAATACAACGCAAATACAGTTGTAGCTTACTTAGTTTCAATACAACACAAATACAGTTGTAGCTTACTTAGATTCAATACAACACAAATACAGTAGTAGCTTACGTAGTTTCAATACAACACAAATACAGTTGCAGCTTACTTAGATTCAATACAACACACATACAGTAGTAGCTTACTTAGTTTCAATACAACACAAATACAGTAGTAGCTTACATAGTTTCAATACAACACAAATACAGTTGTAGCTTATGTAGTTTCAATACAACATAAATACAGTTGTAGCTCACTTAGCTTCAATACAACACAAATACAGTTGTAGCTTACATAGTTTCAATACAACACAAATACAGTAGTATCTTACGTAGTTTCAATACAACACAAATACAGTTGTAGCTTACTTAGTTTCAATACAACATAAATACAGTAGTAGCTTACTTAGTTTCAATACAACACAAATACATGCTAATCCACTTACCTCTATTTTGTACTTGATTGCCAATGAGCCTCCGACTAAGGTGAGAATGAGAATCAAAACGACGGCCGAAATGTGCTGAAAGTGGAAAGAGGATGAAATCGTGACTCAGGTGGCGAAGAATAGTCAAGCACCAACTTTACAGTTACTTGAGAGGCTTGTCCCTGATCCCCCCCCCCCCCATGTGACTACCAGTTTAACATCCCGCTAACATGGGAGGCTTGTTCCTGACCCCCCCATGTGACTACCAGTTTAACGTACCACTAACATGAGAGGCTTGTTCCTCATCCCACCCCCCCATGTGACAACCAGCTTAACGTACCGCTAACATGGGAGGCTTGTTCCTGACCCCCCCATGTGACTACCAGTTTAATGTACTGCTAACATGAGAGGCTTGTTCCTGATCCCCCCATGTGACTACCAGTTTAACGTACCAGTAACATGAGAGGCTTGTTCCTGATCCCCCCCATGTTACTACCAGTTTATTGTACTGCTAACATGAGAGGCATGTTCCTGATCCCCCCATGTGACTACCAGTTTAACATACCGCTAACATGGGAGGCTTGTTCCTGATCCCCCATGTGACTACCAGTTTAACGTACCGCTAACATGGGAGGCTTGTTCCTGATCCCCCATGGGACTACCAGTTTAACGTACTGCTAACATGGGAGGGTTGTTCCTGATCCCCCCATGGGACTACCAGTTTAATGTACCGCTAATATGGGAGGCTTGTTCCTGACACCCCCCCCCCCCCATGTGACTACCAGTTTAACATACCGCTAACATGAGAGGCTTGTCCTGATCCCCCCCCCTCGCATGGGACTACCAGTTTAACGTACCGCTAACATGAGAGGCTTGTTCCTGACCCACCCATGTGACTACCAGTTTAACGTACCAGTAACATGAGAGGCTTCTTCCTGATCCCCCATGTTACTACCAGTTTAATGTACCGCTAACATGAGAGGCTTGTTCCTGACCCCCCCTCCCTCCTCCTCACCCCCCCCCCCATGTGACTACCAGTTTAACGTACCGCTAACATGAGAGGCTTGTTCCTGATCCCCCCATGTGACTACCAGTTTAACGTACTGCTAACATGAGAGGCTTGTTCCTGACCCCCCCCATGTGACTACCAGTTTAACGTACCGCTAACATAAGAGGCTTGTTCCTGATGACCGCTGCAGCTATTCCGCAGAACGCCACGACGCTGATGACGGCTCCACCAGAGATGATGACGGCTGCAGCAGACGACATTGTGCTGTAACCGAATATGGCGATCACGGTATCCTTGGTGATCAGCAGACGAATTCCCAACCCGATTATTGCACATGCCACGGCCTAAAACAAACAACCCGATTATTGCACATGCCACAGCCTAAAAGAAACTACCCCATTATTACACATGCCACAGCCTAAAACAAACAACCCCATTATTACACATACCACAGCCTAAAACAAACAACCCAATTATTGCACACACCAGAAACAACCTCATAATTGCACACACCACAGCCTAAAACAAACAACCGCATTATTACACATGCCACAGCCAAAAACAAACTACCCCATTATTACACATGCCACAGCCTAAAACAAACTACCCCATTATTACACATGCCATAGCCTAAAACAAACTACCCCATTATTACACATGCCACAGCCTAAAACTAACTAACCCATTATTGCACATGCCATAGCCTAAAACAAATAACCCCATTATTAGACATACCACAGCCTAAAACAAACTACCCCATTATTACACATGCCACAGCCTCAAACAAACTACCCCATTATTACACATGTCACAGCCTAAAACAAACTACCCCATTATTACACATGCCACAGCCTAAAACAAACTACCCCATTATTACACATGCCACAGCCTAAAACAAACTAACCCATTATTGCACATGCCACAGCCTAAAACAAACTAACCCATCATTGCACATGCCACAGCCTAAAACAAATAACCCCATTATTACACATGCCACATCCTAAAACAAACTACCCCATTATTGCACATGCCACATCCTAAAACAAACTACCCCATTATTACACACACCACAGCCTAAAACAAACTACCTCATTATTACACATTCCACATCCTAAAACAAACTACCGCATTATTACAGATGCCACATCCTAAAACAAACTACCCCATTATTACACACACCACAGCCTAAAACAAACTGCCTCATTATTACACATGCCACAGCCTAAGACAAACTACCCCATCATTGCACACACCACAGCCTAAAACAAACTACCCCATTATTACACATGCCACAGCCTAAAACAAACTACCCCATTATTACACATGCCACAGCCTAAAACAAACTACCCCATTATTACACATGCCACAGCCTAAAACAAACTACCCCATCATTGCACATGCCACAGCCTAAAACAAACTACCCCATTATTGCACATGCCACAGCCTGAAACAAATAAACCCATTATTACACATACCACATCCTAAAACAAACTACCCCATTATTGCACATGCCACAGCCTAAAAGAAACAACCCCATTTTTACACATACCACAGCCTAAAACAAACAAACCCATTATTGCACATGCCACAGCCTAAAACAAACAACCCCATTATTACACATACCATAGCCTAAAACAAACTACCCCATTATTACACATGCCACAGCCTAAAGCAAACTACCCCATTATTACACATGGCACAGCCTAAAACAAACTACCCAATTTTTACACATGCCACAGCCTAAAACAAACTACCCCATTATTACACATGCTACATCCTAAAACAAACTACCCCATTATTGCACATGCCACAGCCTAAAACAAACTACCCCATTATTGCACATGCCACAGCCTAAAACAAATAACCCCATTATTACACATGCCACATCCTAAAACAAACTACCCCGTTATTGCACATGCCACAGCCTAAAACAAACAACCCCTTTATTACACATACCATAGCCTAAAACAAACTACCCCATTATTACACATGCCACAGCCTAAAACAAACTACCCCATTATTGCACATGCCACAGCCTAAAACAAATAACCCCATTTTTACACATACCACAGCCTAAAACAAACAACCCCATTATTGCACATGCCACAGCCTAAAACAAACAACCCCATTATTACACATACCATAGCCTAAAACAAACTACCCCATTATTACACATGCCACAGCCTAAAACAAACTACCCCATTATTACACATGGCACAACCTAAAGCAAACTACCCAATTTTTACACATGCCACAGCCTAAAAAAACTACCCCATTATTACACATGCCACATCCTAAAACAAACTACCCCATTATTGCACATGCCACAGCCTAAAACAAACTACCCCATTATTGCACATGCCACAGCCTAAAACAAATAACCCCATTATTACACATGCCACATCCTAAAACAAACTACCCCGTTATTGCACATGCCACAGCCTAAAGCAAACAACCCCATTATTACACATACCATAGCCTAAAACAAACTACCCCATTATTACACATGCCACAGCCTAAAACAAATACCCCATTAACACACATACCACAGCCTAAAACAAACTACCCCATTATTACACATGCCACAGCCTAAAACAAACTACCCCATTATTACACATGCCACAGCCTAAAACAAACTACCCCATTATTACACATGCCACAGTCTAAAACAAACTACCCCATTATTACACATTACATAGCCTAAAACAAGCAACCCCATTATTGCACATGCCACAGCCTAAAACAAATAACCCCTTTATGACACATACGATAGCCTAAAACAAACTACCCCATTATTACACATGCCACAGCCTAAAACAAACTACCCCTTATTGCACATGCCACAGCCTAAAACAAATAACCCCATTATTACACATACCACAGCCTAAAACAAACTATCCCATTATTACACATGCCACAGCCTAAAACAAACTACCCCATTATTACACATGCCACAGCCTAAAACAAACTACCCCATTATTACGCATGCCACAGTCTAAAACAAACTACCCCATTATTGCACATGCCACAGCCTAAAACAAACAACCCAATTATTGCACACACCAGAAACACCCTCATAATTGCACACACCACAGCCTAAAACAAATACCCCCATTATTACACATACCACAGCCTAAAACAAACTACCCCATTATTACACATGCCACAGCCTAAAACAAACTACCCCATTATTACACATGCCACAGCCTAAAATAAACTATCCCATTATTACACATGCCACAACCTAAAACAAATAACCCCATTATTACACATACCACAGCCTAAAACAAACTACCCCATTATTACACATGCCACATCCTAAAAGAAACTACCCCATTATTGCACACACCACAGCCTAAAACAAACTACCCCATTATTACACATGCCACAGCCTAAAACAAACACCCGCATTATTGCACATGCCACAGCCTAAAACAAACTACCCCATTATTACACATGCCACAGCCTAAAACAAACAACCCCATTATTGCACATGCCACAGCCTAAAACAAACTACCCCATTATTACACATGCCACAGCCTAAAACAAACTACCTCATTATTGCACATGCCACAACCTAAAAACACATTGCCATAAAGATGATGCCTGGACTTCACAGACAGAAATAATTTAAAATATAGGACATCGGCCATATACAGAGATAACTGTACCACCTACAAACAGGTGACAATAAAGGTAAAGCTTGTTTTATTTAATGATGTCTCTAGAGCGCATTGATTTTCATATCATCGGGTATGTCAAACATATGGTTATTCTGACATATTTCTTTGGAGGAAACCCACTACCACCACCTAGGCTACTCTTTCCGATAAGCAGCAAGGGGTCTTTTATGTGCACTTTCCCACAGACAGCACATACCACAGCCTTTAATGAACCAGTTGTTGACCACTGGTTGGAACGGAAAATAGCCCAAACTGCAAATGTGTCCACTGAGTAGGATCGATAGGATGATCAACACCGTTACAGGCGGACACTCTACCACCTGAGCGACGTCCTGCTCCCTTACATATGACTATGGTGATGGCACATGGAACTTATACATAGGAGTAACAGTAGGAAACGTGGTACACTGGGCCACCCCAAACAGGTAACTATAGTGATGGCACATGGAACTTATAAATAGGAGAAACAGTAGGAAACGTGGTACACTGTGCCATCTACAAACAGGTAACTATAGTGAATGCACATGGAACTTATACATAGAAGAAACTGTGCCATCTACAAATAGGTGACAATGGTGATGGCACATGGAAGAACCTATCAAAAGGGATATGCACCGTAATGCTCGGTGTCACATCCAACAGTTAACTATCGTGATGGTGTATAGAAGGTACAAACAGGAGTGACCTGGTTATGGTATCCTTGAACCGGGGACGAGGGCGCCCTCTCTTTCTGTAACCAGAAGACAGTTGAGAACAGAGGATCTGCTTTGGTAGCCTGTCTGATGATATCCTCATGAGGTGTCCAGTCCACCGGAGATTCTTTTTGATCAGAAGATCTTCCACAGAGGGCAGCCCCGTCCGTTTGAGTATTTCCTTATTTGTCACTTGTAGGTACTTCACTTGTATATTTACATGTGTGACATGGTATTTCATCACCTGTATATTTACATGTGTGTCATCGGACATCACTTGTATATTTACAGATGTGTCGTGGTACTTCATTTGTATATTTACATGTGTGTTATCGTACTTCATCACTTGTATATTTACATGTGTGTTATCGTACTTCATCATCTGCATATTTACAGGTGTACCAGACCCGATGGCCGAATGAGTTGAGTGTCCATCTCCTGTTTTGGGAATATTGGGGGATCCGAACTCATGGGTTCGTGGGTTCGAACCCTGGTAAAGTCAAACCAATGACTAAAAAATGTATACTTGTCACTTCCGAGCCAGGCCCTCGGCATTATTAGGATACGGCAAGGACTGGTTGGCTCATTGTCAGGATAATGTGACTGAATTTGTACACAGTTACTACTACAGCTGATACTTCATTTATAAAATGTATAATACTACTAGTAACAAACAGGATTTGCATGCAGTCACTATTACAACTGATAGTAGTTTCATTTATGCATGATACTTATTGGACTGGACTTGTACACAGCTGATACTTCATTTATAAAATGTATAATACTTTTAGTATGCAGCTACTACTACAGCTGATACTTCATTTATAAAATGTATAATACTTTTAGTAACAAACAGGATTTGCATGCAGTTACTATTATGACTGATAGTAGTTTCATTTATGTATTAAGGAATTGTACTGTACGGCCAGAAGACCAGTGCTCTGGCGCTGACAAAAGATATTATTCGATGAATAAATACTTGAACCAAAAAAAAAAGTGTGATATCATGTCATCGTGCTGGTGGCCGGGTCTCCCAGTGAGGCAGCACTATATAGTTGCCTTGAGTGCGCACTGTCACAAGTCATTACCCGGCTTGATATCACTTTAGGTGTTGCTAGGACGTAAAACAACAACAAAACAAACTATTTACAGGTGTGTTGTAGTACCTGGGCCGCATTCAGGTTCTGTCTCGGAGGCGCCGCGGAGACGTCTCGGCAATGCTTTTTGGCCTAATACCGTTCAGAGTGCGTCTCGGCGACGTCTCGGAGACGCCTCTCTTTTCAGACTGGAGATGAAAAACGCCTCGAAAATGGCCGCCGCATTCAGTGCTTTCAGCCAATTACAGCGCAGCTTGTCCATTGCAAATGGCCGCCATCTATGGGGGCATCCATTTTCGAGGCGACCAACTGCTTTTGTCGTTCAGACTGGCGTGACGTCATGCCTGTCGCTAAGGCGCCTCCGAGACGGAGCCTGAACACGGCCCTGATACACCTATACTGATGACCTAGATAACTACAGGTAGTTTTCTCTATTAAAGACTGCGTTCCTGACATTGACTCGGCGTCCGGTCACAGTTGGCTGAAAGACCAGACGGGATGCATAGTCTCCCGTCTTGGTAGATCGTGGGGTCGTGGGTTCGACCAGACGGGATGGCCGAATGAGTTAGAGCGTCCGTCTCCCGTATTGGTAGATCGGGGGTTGTGGGTTCGAACCCTGGTAGAGTCAAACCAATGACTTAAAAATTGATACTTGTCGCTTCCTAGCCAGGTGCTCGGCATTATTAGGATAGGACAAGGACTGGTTGGCTCAGTGTCAGGATAATGTGAATGAGTGGGATATCAGGTCATGGTGCTGGCGGTCTGGTCTTCCAGTGGGGCAGCACTATAAAGTCATCATGAGTGCGCACTGTCACAAGTCGGTACCCGTCCTGATATGACCTTAGATGTTGCTAGGACATAAAACAACAACAAACAAACAGTTGGCTGAACAGGGTCATACGGATAATATATCGTTCAGCATTAATCCAGGCTGCGCATCGCTACATTTAAACACATGCAGCACGACACAGGAGCATCACCTATCCACTTACAAAGTAGTCCCACTTACAAAGTAGTCCCACTTACAAAGTAGTCCCACTTACAAAGTAGTCCCACATACAAAGTAGTCCCACTTACAAAGTAGACACCCTTACAAAGTAGTCCCACTTACAAACCAGAACCACTTACTAAGTATATCCACTTAAAACCAGTCCCACTTACAAAGTAGTCCCACTTACAAAGTAGACCCTCTTACAAAGTAGTCCTCCTAACAAAGTAGTCCCACTTACAAAGCAGACCCTTTACAAAGTAGTCCACCTCACAAAATAATCCCACTTACAAAGTAGACCACCTTACAAAGTAGTCCCACTTACAAAGTAGTCCCACTTACAAAGTAGTCCTACTTACAAACCAGACCCACTCACCAACCAGACCAACTTACAAAGTAGACGACGTCGATCACAACCAGCACCGCCCGGACTCGTGAGCCAACTTTGTTCAACGTTTCCCTCCGCAGTTGCTTCAGACGCAGTTGCTTCAGACGCAGTTGCTTCAGACGCTTACAAAAGTAAAAGGACAGTGAAAGATATAAATTAGTAATACTGTTCCCAGCTGCAGAAAAAAGCATTCAGGTAGTGCGGCAGATATATGAATACTTGTGCTTTTAATTTGAGCTTTGGTACACTGTTACAGCATTCCCTAAATTATGGCCCTGTTACACTACAATGTATGGCGTTAGCATCTGCGCTTTTCGACCAATATGCGGCATAGGTTACGCATAGGTTGGGCAGAGGTTGTATATGCTTTTCATACGCCGTCATATGTCAGTGTAGGTCGAGCCGCTGAAAAATGTGTGTGCATGTTCAAAATTTTCAACCAATGCCGGCTTATGCCTCATACATTTCTCATACGCTAGACGTACGCTAGATGTATGCTAAACTACACTAGACGTACACCAGCATAGGTTATGCATAGGTTAGGGGTTCATCAGCACAGGTTAGGCATACGTTGCACCGACACCCTCCGGGTGTCTCTGGCGTGCTCACAACGTTCTGTAAAAGGGCTGTCACACTATGACGTATAGCCTTAGCATATGCCAACGTATGTGATTTTCGACCAATACACCATCATACGCCGGCATAGGTTACACATAGGTTGGGCATAGGTCATATACGCTTTTCATATGCCATCATACGTCGGCGTAGGTCGAGCCGCTGAAACAATCTTTGAGCATGTTCAAAATTGTCAACCTATGCCGGCATATGCCTCATACGTTTCTCATATGCTAGACGTATGCTAAATGTATGCCAGCATAGGTTACACATAGGTTAGGGGTACGTCGGCATAGGTTACTCATACGCTGGTCCTGTCGCCTCCAACCGTCAAAATACATCCCAATACTCTAGTATACGTCGTCATATGCTTTGCATACGTCGATATATGGTAGGGATACGGTAGCCATATGCCAGGCATGCGCTACGCATACGTTTCATACGTCGCTGGAGTGCAAAAAGGTTGGCGTATCTTGACCTATTATCATTTTCAAATTATTTCACGACATTACGCATACGCCGCCACCATATGTCGTAGTGTGACAGACCATAAGTGTGTACCAGTGTGTGTACCAGTGTGTGTATCAGTGTGTACCAGTGTGTACCAGTGTGTACCAGTGTGTACCAGTGTGTACCAGAGTGTACCAGTGTGTATCCGAGTGTATCTGTGTGTACCAGTGTGTGTATCTGTGTGTATCAGTACACATGATGTCCCTGCGCTGCTTGTTCCCGGTGACCCTACAGACCCCAGACTGGATATTCAAAGTAGAGCAGGGTGACTGTAACCACTGTAACTGTGACACGTCGTGCACGCACGTGACGGACCCACCTTCAGCCCGCTCCCAGGGGAGGTCTCCGTAGCCATGGTGACGGCACGACGTTGGTGCAACGTCGTAGGTGGCGAGGTCGTGACACCTGGCGGCAGAACTGACCGGGCAGAACCGCGGGTCGAGTTTACACGGAAGGACGGGCGGACGGACGTCGGAGATCGATCTGACACGGACGAACGTCTACCTGCCACACTTTGTGTGTGTGTGTGTGTATGTGTTTATCGATGGGTGTGGGAGGTGTGAGTGTGTGGTGAGGTGGGGTCGGGGGGGGGGTGATGAGTGTTTAGATATATAGAGTATGAGTGTGTGGTGGGATCGGTTCTGAAGGTGGGAGATGTGAGTGTGTGGTGGGGTGGGGTCTGGAGGTGGGAGGTGGGAGTGTGAGTGTGTGGTGGGATGGGATCTGGAGGTGGGAGGTGGGAGTGTGAGTGTGTGGTGGGATGGGGTCAGGAGGTGGGAGGTGGGAGTGTGAGTGTGTGGTGGGATGGGGTCTGGAGGTGGGGGTGGGTGTCTAGATATCTTGAGTATGAGAAGGTATGTGTGCGCGTGTGTGTTTCTGAGTGTATGTTACTGAGTGTATTGGCATGGTGACATGTGGTGTGAGTGGGTTCACGTATGCACGTGTGTGTGTGTGTGTGTGTGGGTGTGTGCAGGTGCAACATGCAGTGTGTAGGTATCATTTTACCCTGACTGCTAATGTACTATACCACATTTACGAAACTAAAACGTGTGACAGATGTGTTCCGTGACCTGTTAAGAGAACGGGTCGGTGAACGATTACAAAAGCAGACTTAATTTTGTTACCATCCTTTTAAAATAACTATTCTCAGTTCTTTTTATTAAAAGGGCAAAATGTGTTTGTAAGTATCGAGCGGAATGGAAGTGGGTCGGGAAGGTGGCAGATGGTGGCAGGTGGTGGCAGATGGTGGCAGGTGGTGGCAGGTGGTGGCAGGTGGTGGCAGGTGGTGGCATTTTGTGGCAGGTGATGGGAGCAGGTGGCATTTTGTGGCAGGTGGTAGCAGGTGGTGGCAGGTGGTGGCAGACGGCAGTTGGTGGCAGTTGGTGGCAGCGGGTGGCAGGTGGTGGCATTTGGTGGCAGGCGGTGGCAGGTGGTGGCAGGCGGTGGCATTTGTTGGCAGGTGGTGGCAGTTGGTGGCACTTGGTGGCAGGTGGTGGCACTTGGTGGCATTTGGTGGCAGGTGGTGGCAGGTGATGGCAGCGGGTGGCAGGTGGTGGCATTTGGTGGCAGGTGGTGGCAGGTGATGGCAGTGGGTGGCAGGTGCTGGCATTTGGTGGCAGACGGTGGCAGACGGTGGCATTTGTTGGCAGGTGGTAGCAGGTGGTGGCAGGTGGTGGCAGGTGGTGACACTTGGTGGCAGGTGGTGGCAGGTGGTGGCAGTTGGTGGCAGTTGGTGGCAGGTGGTGGCAGGTGGTGGCAGGTGGTAGCAGGTGGTAGCAGGTGGTAGCAGGTGGTGGCAACTGGTGGCAGGTGGTGGCAGGTGGCGGCAGTTGATGGCAGCGGGTGGGAGGTGGTGGCATTTGGTGGGAGGTGGTGGCATTTGTTGGCAGGTAGTGGCATTTTGTGCCAGCTTGTGGCAGGTGGTGGCAGGTGGTGGCAGGTGGTGGCAGGTGGTGGCAGGTGGTGGCAGGTGGTGGCAGGTGGTGGCAGGTGGTGGCAGGTGGTGGCAGCTGGTGGCAGCTGGTGGCAGCTGGTGGCCGAATTGGTGGTTGAATCGGCAGAGCACAGGCTTTCCTTGCGGAAGGGCCGGAGTTAAACAAGAAAGTTTGTTTTATTTAACGACGCCTCTAGAGCACATTGATTTTTATCATCATTCTGCTATTGGATGTCAACCATATGGTCATTCCGACATATTTCTTTGGAGGAAATCCACTGCAGCCAGATAGGCTACTCTTTCCTAGAAGCAGCAAGGGGTCTTTAATATGCACTTTTCCACAGACAGGACATCACACACCACAGCCTTTGATGAACCAGTTGTCGACCAGGTTGGAACTGAAAGTAGCCCAAACTGCAAATGGGTGCAGTGAGCAGGATTCGATCGGATGACCCAAATGTTCAAAGGTGGACACTCTACTGCCTGAGCTATGTCCCGCTCCTCTGGAGTTCAAAACCCAGCTGAGTCAAACCAATGACTTACCAAAAACATACGTGTCGCTACCTAGTGTGATGGTCGGCATTATTAGGATAGGGCAAGGACAGGTTAGCTCAGCATTAGGATAATGTGGGAAATCGAATCATGGTGCCCATGGTCTGGTCTCCCAGTGGGACAGCACTATAAAGTTATCATGAGTGTGCACTGTCGCAAGTCGGTACCCATCCTGATATGACCTTGGATGTTGCTGGGATGTAAACCTCCAACAAACAAACCGTCCTGTGACGTCAGATAGGTGTGTGTGGGTGTGTGTGGGTGTGTGTGTGGGGGGGGGGGGTGAGTCTGATCCACGCGATGCAGACGCCTCCTGTATACCGGCAGATATATCACGGTCCGCGCCCCGACACACCAAAGAACTGACACGTCAATACAAGAAGTGTCACCTCTCTATCCAACAACCAGAGAGCTCAGCAGCCCATTCGTGTTTGTGTTGTTTGTTTATTTGTTGTGCATAAAGCTGGCAATCCTCATGTAATACCTCTGTCACACTACGACGTAACGAGCGGACATGAGCCTAACGTGGTCATTTTTCGTCATTACGTTGACGTACATTGGATTACGTTATGATGACGTCAGAATGATGTTAGACTGACGTCGAGCTACGTCATGTTACGTCGTGTTACGTCAAGTTACGTCAAGGTTTTGGACATGTTCAAAACTTTCGACGTACCTCAAACGTAAAGGTTTACGTTCGCCCACGTTCTGTACACGTTCGGTGAATGTCAATGACATTAAACAGACGTTATAAAAATGTTGGTCACTACGTTCAACTACGTTGCACTACGTTGACCCACATTAAAGCCAGTGGGAACGTGCAGGCCGCATAGTGAAAACGCCGGGATAACGGACGCCTAACGGACGTCCAACGTATGTTTACCATTTTGCCACCATTTCATGACGTAAGTAACGTAAGGTAATGTAAAGCAACGTAGTTCTGGCAATGGAATAACATCCATAACGTTCCCTGAGCGTAATTACATTGTCCTCTCTCGTTGAATGACGCCATCACTATGCTTTACCGCCGTTACTCTCTCGTCCACTACGCTGCATCCACGTTCAACTTGTGCCCAAATTTGCATACTACGCCGAGAAGTTCGACGTTTTTCACGTTCTCCCTACATTGACGTCATTACGTCATAGAGTGACAGGGCCATAAGGAACACCGGACTAGTTAGTGCCTGCACCGGTAAAGGTGCTGTCCCTGGTGAATTGTAGTGACACTACTCATTAGTTCTAGCGCTTATTGTGCTGCCATCTAATGGGTCAACCTAGTCCCTACTGAAGGCGCTTCCAAAATAGTGGTAAAAACCACACCGGAGTCCGCGGGGTTTTTAGACATTTAGACATTTTTTATTCACAATTTCCATACATTATTCCACAAACATATACTATTCTGTTAACAATAGAACAGTGTAACCATTAATGGTTGTCTTCCCACGAGTTTGAGAAGACAACATCAGGGAGTGGACGGGCCTGAAGTTTGGCAAGTCATAAGCCGTGTTCACACGGGGCAGTTAATTCGAATCATATAAATCGACTTGCCTAGTTCGGCTCACATTTGGCGTGTGAACGCGTGGCTGAGGCGGTTTAGGGCTGATTCGATTTATATAAATCGGATTTTATAAACCACCTAAATAGGTGGTTTATATGAACCAAATTTTATGATTCGACTTATATCGCCCGTGTGAACGCAACCGACTTACTTGAGGCGGATTAAGCACTTCACAGTCGAGACCTGAGTGTGTTGACTTTCCGGTAAATTTGCTCTATGAAACTGCTAGCTGTGCAAATATATTTTTTTCATCATTTATTTTTAGGGTTTCACTGCCCAGCAGAAGTTTTGACCGTTCCAAAACAATACGATTCAGTCGAAACAGATCTAGGTCGAACCCACACTCTCTCATGCCGACGTCGACTAAGCGAAACTGGCGCTGGTTAGTCTGGACTTGCTCATGCGCAGATATCGATTTCCGCCTTAAACCTCTCCGTGTGTGGACACGACACTAAATCGATTCATATAAATCGACTTGTCTAAGTCGACATAAACTTTGCCCGTGTGAACACAGCTCCAGAGGGCGGTGGAGAACAGAGAAAAATGGAGAAAACTGGGTCCAAAGTCATCTGTAGTGCCCCAACGACCTTTGTGGTTAATGGATTGATGATGATGGGTTTGAGAACCAGACTATCCAGCCTGATAGAACTTCCTGTGCCATGCATCTACGCCCGTGAACCATACAATCAGCATGCACACCATGAAGTTTCTATTTTGTGTGTTGTTGGTTTTGTAGTTTCGTGTAGCATCTGAAGTGAGTTGTGTTTTAAGCCGATGGACTGGTTACAAAGTCATCTGTAGTGCCCCAACAACCTTTGTGGTTAATGGATTGATGATGATGGGTTTGAGAACCAGACTATCCAGCATGATAGAACTTCCTGTGCCATGCATCTACGCCCGTGAACCATACAATCAGCATGCACACCATGAAGTTTCTATTTTGTGTGTTGTTGGTTTTGTAGTTTCGTGTAGCATCTGAAGTGAGTTGTGTTTTAAGCCGATGGATATATCACTCCTGCTATTTATTGTCACCGCTAGTCTTGTGATATTACTACTAGGACGGCACACGTTCACGTCACTTCTGGTTGACACGGTGAAAACAAACCTTGATGACAGCAGTGCTTTTTGTTTTATTTATATTCGCAATAATGCTGAATTTCACTTATGCTAGTAAATAACATTATTTCAACCCCTGAGTGAATATTCATGGTCCTAAATAACAGAATTAGATCGTAGCAGTGAATAGGTTTGAGCTGTCTGTTTTACTTACATTAACAATAATGCCGCCGATGCGACGACAGTCTTCATATTGCTCGGATTTGGGGTTTAATTTGAGCCGAATTTCACTTATTGAGTAAGTTATGCTCATAAATAGCATTATTTCAACCCCTGAGTGAATATTCCTGGTTCTAAATGACAGAATTACATCATAGCAGTGAATAGATTTGGTTTTCTTGTTTCATTTACATTTGCTTCAATGCTGTAAGTGTCCTTGTTTTCACTGGTTCGAATACTTGCTAAGGCGTGATGCGCTAAGCACCCGGATGTCCGTACCCTCCTATAGAGGGGGTGTAATGACGTCACGAGGCAACTTTCGGTGGCCATATTGGATGACATACAAAAAGCTTGCAACTGCCTACACTATGGTTATTTACTGATTTGTTGGTTTATTTGTCACTGTTTTGAGCAGTTTGGCCTCAGAAGTTGTTGCTAAAGTGCTGTAAATGAACACACTGGATGTAAACTGCCCAGAACCTCCCAGAACACAAGAAAACTCTGTTTTACTGCATCTGCATGCATTCACAACATGGCTAGGGAGGGTGCTCGTAATCCAAGATGGCAGACCGCTGACCGCTGATTGCTAAGTAATGACGTCACGTGCACTCCCTCTATCGCGACTGTTGGCTGCATCAATATTACACGGAGCGTCATCTTGCGGAAGAAGCTGGAACTACTCGCGTCTTTATTTTAGTTCTGATAGATTCCGAATGGTGGCGACACCGTCACTTCTTTCCCGCGCTATACGCATGTCTGGCAAAGGTGGCGAGGGGTGCGAATGGGGGACCTCCGACTTTTTAGTTCAAATTCCTGCCGTTCGCGTCTCCACTGAACGAGTGGGCCTATTCGGCAAACTGTCACACTGCAAACCCAATGACTATGAGCAATCTTCATACAGAAGAAGTCAAATATCTCTAAAACCACAAGACCTACAGACAAACCACTTGGTATACATATAGAAAACATACAACGAATACATTATATTAAATTTCTAAGGTTAGGGTTCTGTATTTCTATTAATTTTGAATAAAGTAAACGTTTTGCACTGGGCGTACCGCCAAACTCAGTGCATTGTCAATGGCCGTGAGCAATCTTCATACAGAAGAAGTCAAATATCTCTAAAACCACAAGACCTACAGACAAACCACTTGGTATACATATAGAAAACATACAACGAATACATTATATTAAATTTCTAAGGTTAGGGTTCTGTATTTCTATTAATTTTGAATAAAGTAAACGTTTTGCACTGGGCGTACCGCCAAACTCAGTGCATTGTCAATGGCCGTGAGCAATCTTCATACAGAAGAAGTCAAATATCTCTAAAACCACAAGACCTAGAGACAAACCGCTTGGTATACATATAGAAAACATACAATGAATAGATTATATTAAATTTATAAGGTTAGGGTTCTGTATTTCTATTAATTTTGAATAAAATATATGTATTGCACTGCGCGTACCGGCAAACTCAAAGCATTGTCAATGAAAGTGTAGGCCCACTAGTACCGATGCGCCACCAAGTGTCGGAAAATGAACTACGCCACATGTCCCCCATTGGTGTAATGTATGTTCGAGTGTTGATCATTACAATGTGGCGGCAGTCGGCATTGATGACCTAGATTGTCAGCCTGTGTCATTTATGACCTAGATTGTCAGCCTGTGTCGTCTGCTGTGAGTGACGAGTGTGGAATAGGTCACCATTGATTTACGGGGGGTTTGTGACCTAAAGGTCATTTTTTTGGTCCATTAGTTGTTTAAGCAGGGGAAATTTCAGTCACAGACGACTGGTCTTCCCCTATCCACTGCTGGTCGATAGAAAGCACGAGCCTACACTTTTACTGACCCAAGGGATTTTTAACCTCCCACACCACATAGACATGGTCTGAGAGCACCCGGCCTTTGATGGCGCTGTAAGTTATACACAGCGGTGGAAATCCAAATTGGCAGAGTTGGGGGCACGGGGAATTGAACCACCGACCTTCAGATTAGGAGTCTGACCTAGAAAAAAGTCAGACACTCTAACCACTCCGCCACAGAGAACGCCACAACGGTCATTGGCTGCAGAACTGCAGCATTTAGTAAACGGCGCCGTTAAAATGGCCCGTTTTTGGCTGTTTTTGGTGTTCAAATAGGTCACTCACTGCATCAATAGGCAAAGGACACACTTGTTCCCATGCAAAGTGTTCTCGGAGCGTTTTGACGGGAGCTCCATACCAAATTGGGAATATATAATGCAGGGAAATACTTTTGGGTTTAAATGTGTAAATCAAAGTTTTCCTTTGTGATCATGAAGCATGTTCAACCTGGCTGTGTTAACTATATATTTTCTAATTCTAGAATGCAGAAAGAATTAGACGTCTGCTTTGTATCTATGGGCGAGGATGTACTGCGTGCACAGTATATTCTGTATCCTGAAAGGGGGTGGCAGTCATACCCCAGCCACACTAGGCTTGCAACTACTTTGCGACCTGTGGCGACAAAAATGTCAGTGGTCAGTTGTACGACTGCTGGCCGACTGCTGGCCGACTGCTGGCTGACTGATGGCTGACTGATGGCCGACTGATGGCCGACTGATGGCCGACTGATGACCGACTGATCGCTGACTGATCGCCGACTGATCGCTGACTGATCGCCGAGTGATCGCCATCTGATCGCCAACTGATCGCCGACTGATGGCCAACCTATGACAATTATTAGAGACCTCCGGGCGACCATTTTGTGGCCATGTTTTTGGTGCAGAACCTGCACCTCCTATATATAAAGTGATGAGTCGTCTTGGCCAACACCCAGGTCAGGGCGGCAGTAAGTCAACACACCGGGCTCCTGAGTACTCACACGGGACTTAATGTTACGCACCCATATCATGCACTGCCTCCACCAACTTAAACACCGCCCCAACCTTAAACACCCCAACCCTAAGCACTAAGCACCAACACAACCCTAAACAGTGCAATCCTAAAGACCAACCCTAAACACACCAATCATAAGCACTAAGCACCACCGCAACCCTAAACACTGCAATCCTAAAGACTAAAGACCAACCCTAAACACACCAGTCATAAACACTAAACATGACTACAATCCTAAGCAACCCCCAACCCTAAAACTAAAACCACACCAACCCTAAACACCATACCAACCCTAAGCACCCTTCCTATCCTAAGCACCCCAACCATAAACACTAAACACCAAGGCAACCCTAAACTCTGCAATCCTAAAGACTAATGACCAACCCTAAACACACCAATCATAAACACTAAACATGACTACAATCCTAAGCAACTCCCCAACCCTAAAACTAAAACCACACCAACCCTAAACACCATACCAACCCTAAGCACCCTCCCTATCCTAAACACCCCCAACCCTAAACACTAAACACCACTCCAACCCCAAACACCACCCCTATCCTAAACACCACCCCAACCATAAATATGGCCCAACTATAAATAACTCACCAATCCTAAACACCACACTAACCCTAAGCACAACCCAAACCTAAACACTAAACGGCACTCCAACCCCAAACACCACCCCTATCCTAAACACCACCCCAACCATAAATATGGCCCAACTATAAATAACTCACCAATCCTAAACACCTCTCCAACCCTAAACACCACCCCTATCCTAAACACCACCCAACCATGAACATGGCCCAGTCATAAACACCACTACAAGTATAAACACAACTTAACCCTAAACACCGCCCCAGCCCTGAACGCCACTGAAGCCCATCCCAATCATTAACACTTGCTCACCCAAAACACAACCAATGCTGGTACATGGGGTGGGGCGGAACTTGGTTGGCTACTAGTACTACTGAGCCGGGTACTGTAGGCAGAGACCGGTCGGCTCCGCCGCCTGGTGTGCCAGCAGGGAACTAAGACTCCACCAGCCAGCTGCCTATGTGTATATGTGCACTAATATAAGTAATCACCAGATTTAGACTTGTGCAGTTTGTAACATGACATACCGCCTCTATGAAGGAATCACATTCACGCCTGTCTCAGCGTCGTAAACCTGAGCTAGTATCCGGCAGTGTTCTAAGTATTAGAGCCAACACTGAAGGTTATTTTAATCCACCAGTAATATACATACCTGGACCAGCACCACAACATTAACAAATACCTCCTGATAGAATATGCAGAATAGAATTGAAACTGACAGTATGGTCTTTATAGTTATACACACCATCCTACAACTGAGTAGTGGAACAATAACCACAACTACCCGAATTCTACACAGATATATGCACTCACTCCTTCCCTTCAGTGCCTTTCAAAATGGTGGTAGGCACCGGGCCCATAAGTGAGCTGGATCCGGGAACCATAGACCAGGGCCGCGTTCAGGGTCCGTCTCTGAGATGTCTCCGTGATGCATTTTGGCTTATTTCCGTTCAAGGTGCGTCTCCAAGCCATCTTCGAGACATCTCCCTTTTCAGACAGGAGACAAAAAGCGCCTCGAAAATGGCCGCCGTATTGTGGTTTCAGCAAATCAGAGCGTTTCTTTTTCATAGCAAATGGATGCCGCCTATGGGGGCGGCAATTTTTGAGGCGACCAACTGCTTTTGCCGTTCAGACTAGCGTGATGTCAGGGATTTCCCCGAGACGTCTAGGAGGCGTGCCCTGAACGCGGCCCTGTCCTCAGCAGTGCTGCTCTTGCCGGCAGACATACTCGGGGAGAGTCCCCTGGCAGACAGGACGTGACGTCACAGCGGCGATCACGTGACCTGCAGAGGGATGCCCCGAGTCGAGCAGGGGGGATTCCCGGAGAAACGTCAACAGTCGTCTGCCGACATTTGCACGTCCGTGGTTTGTGGGCGGCGTCGGACGTTAACGGACGCTAACAGACGTAAACGGACACACGCACGTCCGTGTGTCTGATACACGGACAGTACACGGACATTGGAGCGGACATTACGGAGATCTGTCAGCTGGACTTTACACCGGGCCCGCCCCGTGGACACCGCGAGGTGAGTTTGTACGTGGCCGGGGAGACCCGCACCGGGCGTGTTGACACTGACAGGGCTGAACTTGTCTGTTATTAATCAGTTAATGTCACACCAAACAACACACTGCACATACACACACAAGCTCTGCGTGGCATACAATCATTAGAGGCTCCGCTTCTCGCGTGGTATGTCACCGTTTCTGCCTCGACCAGAGACTTACATTACAATAATTATTGGCACTTGTTGCTGCCTAGCCATAAGCCGTGTTCACACGGGGCAGTTAATTCGATTCATATAAATCGCCTTGTCTAGTTTGGCTCACATTTGGCGTGTGAACGCGTGTCTGAGGCGGTTTAAGCCTGAATCGAATCATATAATTTGGAATTTATAAACCACCTCTGTAGGTATGTATATGAACCAAATTTTATGATTCGACTTATATTGCCCATGTGAACGCAACCGACTTACTTGAGGCGGATTAAGCACGTCACACTATATAATATAATTTGATCTATGAACCGGCTAGAGGTGTACAAATACTTTTTTCATGATTTATTTTTAGGTTTTCACTGGCCAACAGAAGTTTTGATCGTTCCAAAACAATACAATATAGTCCATAGATATCTAGGTCGAACACACACTCTCTCATGGCGATGTCGACTAACCAAAACTGGCGCTGGTTAGTATGGACTTGCTCATGCGCAGATATCGATTTCCGCCTTAAACCTCCCCAAGTACTCGGTGTGTGTGAACGCGCCGCTAGTTCGATTCATATAATTTGCGTTGTCTAAATCGGTTAAAACTTTTCCCGCGTGAACACGGCTATAGCCTTGCACTCTGCGTTACTAAGGTTTAGAGATAGGACAAGGACTAGTTGGCTCAGTGACAGGATAATGTGAGTGAGTAGGATATCGGGTCATAGTGCCAGCAGCACTGTGTCCCCCATAGCCATAGGCAGTTATACGGTTATAACTTCATATAAGACCAGCATTGGTGTGCACTGTAACAAGGTGGAATTCAGTACCTGTTCCGTTATAATCTCAAATGTTATTGAGACATAACAACCGTAACCACTCCATCACTTAGCAACTTACTCCTTAGGTGGGCATCTTAGGAAAGGAAAACAGTCACGAATAGAATCCATTTAAAACCGCCTACGATCCTCAGTTTAAGCTAAGATTCCTTACACGCGGTATGCGGCATGCGAATGCGAATAAAAATCGAAAAGCATGTAATGAATAGTGGTGCTTCCATACGTCCGAATGTGCGAATGCGAATGCGGCAAATGGATCGACCCATGGACCGATCGGTGCGGCATGTGAATGCGAATGCTGCTGCATTTGCCATAGAAAACAATACTGTTCCTTCACAAATTTGGAGGAAAAACCCCAACAAATGTTGGGTGTTGGCATATATCTACGCCGCATATACGACATTCGCATGCCGCATACCGTGTATAAGGAATCTTAACTTAAGTGGTCCCTTATTTATACGGTAGGCGTGTTCATCATGCAGCCAGAGGGATCTCACTAGTCACCACCACGCGCCCAGGTGAAACGATAACAAAAAAAGGTAAAGCTTGTTTTATTTAACAACGCCTCTAGAGCGCATTGATTTTTATCATCGGCTATTGGATGTCAAGCATATAGTAATTCTGAAATATTTCTTTAGAGGAAATCCACTGCCGCCACATAGGCTACTCTTTCCGATAGGCAGCAAGGGGTCTTTTATATGCACTTTCTCACAGACAGGACACCACATACCACAGCTTTTAATGAACCAGTTGTGGACACCTGGTTGAAACGGAATATAGCCCAAACTGCAAATGTGTCCACCATCACAGGTGGACACTCTACCGCCTGAGCTACGTCCCGCTCCGCTAACAATAACAGTACACGTCGCCCTGTGCCACCAACTGCCCCACCTCACGGTAAACCCTGAGCCAGGCACTGACCCAGGCACCAGTCGAGTGGCACTCTTTGACAGATAGTCTCTTTTACGAGCTCCCCAACACAGTCAACCTGACATAACGGTGTGTGTGCGCATTTGTGTCTGTATGTGCGTGTGTCTGTGTGTGTGCGTTTTTGTGTGTCTGTGCGTGTGTGTGTCTGTGCGTGTGTGTGTCTGTGTGTGCATCTGTATCTGTGTGTCTGTGTGTGCGTGTTTGTGTGTGTCTGTGTGCGCATGTGTGTGTCTGTGCATGTGTGTGTCTGTGCATGTGTGTGTCTGTGTGTGTGCTTGTGTGTGTATGTGTGTGCATTTGTGTGTGTATGTGCGTGTGTGTGTATGTGTGTGTCTGTGCATGTGTGTGTGCATATGTGTGTGTGTCTGTGTGTGTATGTGCATGTGTGTGCCTATGTGTGTGCATGTGTGTCTGTTTGTCTGTGCGTGTGTGTGTCTGTGTGTGTGCATGTGTGTGTCTGTGTGTGTGCATCTGTCTGTGTGTTTGTGTTTGTGTGTGTCTGTGTGTGCATGTGTGTGTATGTGCATGTGTGTGTCTGTGTGTGTGCTTGTGTGTGTCTGTGTGTGTCCGTTTGTGTGTGTCTGTGTGTGTCCGTTTGTGTGTGTCTGCATGTGTGTGTGTGTGTCTGTGTGTGCGTGTGTGTCTGTGCGTGTGTGTGTCTGTGCGTGTGTGTGTCTGTGCGTGTGTGTGCATGTGTGTCTGTTTGTCTGTGCGTGTGTGTGTGTCTGTGTGTGTGGCCACCAAACGGGACACTGGCTGATTACATCACGTGTTAAGAAGAAAACGGAAGGGACACCTGGTGGAATTCACGATGATAACTGGTTGGGGTTTATATCCTAGCAACATTTGAATTCATGCCAGGTCAGGAGTCGATTTGTGACAGTGCGCACTCATGGTGACTTCATAGTGATGTCCATTAGGATATGGGTAGGTGACTATCGCTTGATACAAGCTCTAAGTGGCTACAGTGTATTGAAGTGATTAAAGTTGTAAGTGTCTATAACTTATAACAAGCTGGATATCGCTTGTTACAAGCTGTAACTTGTAAGTGACAACTTATTACAATGCCATTGACGGTGCAAGCAGGCGAGCCTCAGTCAGAGTGAATGGTCATTGACTGAGTAACCAGCCCAGAGGCAGGGTGACATGTCCACAGAGTCACACAGAGTCACACACAGGTCACACACAGGTCACAGGTAGAGGGTGTGTTTGTAGACGACGATAATGAAGTGTGGGAGGATGTGTAAACAGTCCGGTGTGTGTGTGCGTGTGTGCAGCTTCGAGGCATTGTGTGGGAGGCATTAATAGCACCCACTCCCTCTGTGTGTGTGTGTGTGTGTGTGTGTGAGCGTGTGTGTGAGAGTGTGTGCGTGTGTGTATGCATGTGTGTGTGAGCGTGTGTGTGTGTGTGCAGCTTTGGGGCATTGTGTGGGAGGCATTAATAGCATCCACTCCCTGTGTGTGTGTGTGTGTGTGTGAGAGCATCCACTCCCTGTGTGTGTGTGTGTGTGTGTGTGTGTGCAGCTTCGGGGCGTTGTGTGGGAGGCATTAATAGCATCCACTCCCTCTGTGTGTGTGTGTGTGTGAGCGTGTGTGTGTGTGCAGCTTCGGGGCGTTGTGTGGGAGGCATTAACAGCATCCACTCCCTGTGTGTGTGTGTGTGTGTGTGTGTGTGAGCGTGTGTGTGTGTGCAGCTTCGGGGCGTTGTGTGGGAGGCATTAACGGCATCCACTCCCTGTGTGTGTGCGTGTGAGAGCGTGTGTGTGTGTGCGCGTGTGTGCAGCTTCGGGGCGTTGTGTGGGAGGCATTAACGGCATCCACTCCCTGTGTGTGGAGGGCGGTATTTACAATTACTAACAGTAACACTAGTTTCTTTGTATTTGTTGTTGTTTTATGTCCTAGTAATATCTAAGGTCATGTCAGGACAGGTAGCGACTTGTGCCAGTGTGCACTCATGGTGACTTTATAGTGCTGCCCCACTGGGAGATCAGGCCACCCACACCATGATCCGATTTCCCAGACAGTCACATTATCCTGATATTGAGTTAACCAGTCCTTGTCTTATCCTATTAATGCCGAGTGCCAGGCTAGGTAGCGACAGGTTTCAATTGTATAAGGCATTGTTTTGACTCGGTTGGGATTCAAACTCCCAACCGACTTTCCGTACTCTACTGATTTGGGCCCCCCCCCTCCCCCATCTGTTGCTGAACACCATCACTGTGGTTGTGTTACGCATGCCAATTTGACATACTAGTGCTTATCGCCCGGTTGAGTGGCACTACTACAATATGAGACCACTAGAATATAGTTCCATGGCAAAACAACACCAAGAAAACTCCTCAATGCATGTGAAATATTTAGTAAAAAAACTAGAACACTACTTTGCATTCGCACAGGCTACAAAGTGGTTCAATCGATGAACGCATTGGTTCAAATAGGCCGGCGTAGAAGGTTGGTCTATTCTGTGTGTGTTTATATAGATATATGTACAGTAAAACCTCTCTAACCGACCACCGCCACAGATCGACCACTCACCTATATCGATCATTTTATTGGGGTCCCAACAATACAATTGTAACCATATTCTAACTCCCTAAACCGACCACCTCCCTAAATGGACCACTTAAATTCGGTCCCCAAGTCGGTCGGTTTAGAGAGGTTTTACTGTATAATATATATGTAATATAAATTTGCCTCCATTCAAACAAGGAGGAAAGCGTAGTGAGCCAAATGCAGGATAATTAATTATTAACCGATCGATAATAATAATTAGAACCATTTAATTCCGGCATTTACATACGCATAATATATTATACTCCTTATAATGTATATACATATACATAATCATATTGTAGATATGGATGTATTTTTTATAGAGCACATATATAACGTGGAAAGATGTGAATTCACGTGTATATTATTGTCTTTCCATATACGTGCATACATATCCTTTATGTAAATACATATGTATATATACATATATTTAGAAAGACATGGATATACTTATATATACCCATATATAACTTGTATGTGTTGGTTTACAGTGTTTTAAATTAAATTTGCTTACTCTGGTGGTATTGAGTTTCAACCTGTATTCTTTTTAAATCATTATATAAGGTTGATCATTATATTTACTTTGGAGTGATTTATATATATATAAACCTGATCCCTAGCTGAGGTGAAGGAAGAAATAGAAAGAGCTAAGTGGATTGAGAGTATTTATTTTCTCTTGACAAGGAAATATAGCCTTATCGTATATATAAACATTTTCGCAGCAAGATGATCACCACGGCGAGTGAGATAAGTAACAAGAACTGCCGGTGGCGGCGCCACCGTAGGCCAGCATGCCGCAGTTAATCAACATTTGTCCGTTATTGGACCTTAAATATATTATAAAGTGGAATGACAATAATAATAAGAGAAACCTGATACCGATGATTTATGCCCGTATATTTATATACTAGCTATATATTATAAGGTTAACTTTGTAGATATTAAAAGTGTCAATATGCTAAATTAATGTTTGTGCTAACACCGACATACTGGATATCAATTATCATTGGTTTCAGCAGTGCCAGCTTCTATTGCATACTTAGTAGTTTTAAAGTATTCCCTCTAAGCAGAAATAACATGTTTAATGGGTGCACTAGTATCTAAGGTGCCTAAGTAGGAGCAGATTCAACGCTCGGGAAGTGATTGGATTATGCAGCTTTAACTCAGCGCTAAGTTATTGACACTTTTCCGCTTTCATTTAGAAAAAGTTCGGATTTTACTAATCAAACCAACATTTTAAAGTGATGTTTAAAATGCTTCATATTAATTGCTGAAAGGTATTTCTGTTTAATTCCTGAGGAGTGGCCTCGCTGTGCGGCATTAAGCGTCCTTGACCTTGGTCAGTCCAAATTGGCTGAACTCACACGGCTGTCGCTATGGTGACGGTTAAAGGCACACAGTCCGATGGTTTTGAGTTTCTCTCATTTTTTAAAAGATAAACATAGTAGGTTGATAATTGTTATCTACCTCCATTTTTAGTTTAAATGACTTTTATTTTAATTTGCTAACTTTGCAGATATTTAAGTGAAAATAGGTCAAATTAATTTTGGCATGTTGTTGGGTGGTTGGTGGTTTTTTTGTTGTTTTGTTTGGGTGTTGTTTTTTGTGTGTTTGGGTTTGGGTGGGTTTGTTTTTTTGGGTTGGGTTGTTTTTTTGGGTTTTGTTTTGGTTTTTTGGGGGGTTGGTGGTTTTTGTGGGGGTTTTTTTGTGTTTGGGGTGTTTGTGGTGTGGTGGTTGGGGTTTGTGGTTTGGGGTTGGTGTTGGTGGGTTTGTGTTGTTTTGGTTTAGACGTTTTGCTGGCTTCATCAGACTATGCACCTTTAAGGTAGTGTTTTGGTTTAGACACTTTGATGACTCCATCAGACTATGCGGCTTTAAGGTAGTGTTTTGGTTTAGACACTTTGATGACTCCATAACTATACGGCTTTAAGGTAGTGTGCTGGGTTTGTTGACTGGTGTCGATAGCCAGTGTTTTGACTCCAACTGGAGACGCAGGCATGGCGTGCAGCCTGCTGACTGTGACCTACTGATGGCCCCTGATGGAAGGTCAAAGGTCAGGCTGGCTAATACACACATGTACAGGTTGGAGGCTGACCTGGTGGTAATGGAGAATAAAGTGCTTGGCTTGTTGTCAGACAATAGCATATCTGTACATACATATTGTGAGGGACGGGTAACCATTTTTTTTGTGGTTGTTGTTGTAAATATAGTTGATTCATTGAATCAAGTCTATTGTCCCGTCCTGATATGACCTTAGATGTTGCCTGGACGTAAAACTCCAACAACCAACCAACTAATTCTATTGCCAGGGTCGTGGCACTGTTCTTCCAGCCATGTGACAATACAGTTATTTACAATATATGGACTAATGACTGACAAACAGTGAACCCGCTTCAGTCCTTGGAGTGGTTGCCGCGGGTTTATTTCCACCATGGCAGGAGAATAGAGTGACCGACCATTGTGAAGGCGGTAACGCATAACTTCTGTTAGAAGGTGGCTGCAAGCAAGGCCTGGAACGGTCCACCATGTTGACTGCCCCGCTAGTGTGCTGCCACCTTCCGGTCCTTCTGACGCAGCATTGATCAGCGTAGTCGAGACAGGCGAGATGTGGTAGTGGTGCACATACAGACTACTAGTAGTATTACACTATATTTAATGCATCATACATATAATGTATATTAAGCAATTATTGCCTGATATGAGATGTGATCTGCAATGCGTATTGGCCTTGTGTACAAATCACAGACCAGACGGGATGGCCGAATGAGTTGAGCGTCCGTCTTCCGTTTTGGTAGATCCAACCCTGGGCAAGTCAAACCAATGACTTAAAAATGTATATATATCACTTCCTAGCCATGTGCTCGGCATTATTAGGATAGGGCAAGGACTGGTTGGCTCAGTGTCAGGATAATGTGACTGAGTGGGATAACATGTCATGGTGCCGGTGGTATGGTTTCCCAGTGGGGCAGCACTATAAAGTTGGCATGAGTGTGCACTGTCACAAGTCGGTAGCCATCCTGATATGACCTTAGATGTTGCCAGGATGTAAAACTCCAACAACCAACCAACAAATCACATCACATCTGCGCCATAGAGTATTTACCATGACTTTAGCTTTCAAACTTTAGGCTTTTTTATTAATAGAAGCTGAACTTTATAGGCAGTTTTAACAAAGAACCAGGCATGATACAATACGAAAGGGTGCAAGTGGATGTGGGATCGGATTGGCCGTTTTAATGTCAGTTTTATCAGACTCAATAAGATTCCATGCATCGTAATAGTGCAATCGTGCTATCCACCCTACTATACGGAGCCGAGGCCTGGACAGTGTACAGATGACAGGTGAAAAAGCTGCATGCCTTCATGATGCGACATCTGCGTTCAATCATGAGGCTAACCTGGACGGACAAAGTGACAAATAAGGAAATACTCGAATGGACGGGGCTGCCCCCTATAGAGGATCTTCTGATCAAAAAGAATCTCCGGTGGACTGGACACCTCATGAGGATGTCATCAGACAGGCTACCAAAGCAACTATATAATGAAGTGGGTGGAGTTGGCAATGGTTACTTCTATATCAAAGACACAAATACAATAAATTGATTGAGTAATAGATTATTTGGCTAGGGATAAAATACCTTGCCTAAATAAAAATAATATAAAATTCCAGGAGTAAGTAGTGTTGAATGCTCCCATAGGTGGCGCCAGCGTCGGGTTCTACTGTTTGCTATCATTAATAATGGTTGGTTGGTTGTTGGAGATTTATGTCCTGGCAACATCTAAGGTCATATCAGGACGTGTACCGACTTGTGACAGTGCACACTCATGGCAAATTTATAGTGCTGCCCCACTGCGAAAACAGGCCGCTGGCACCATGACCCAATATCCAACTCAGTCACATTATCCTGACACTGTGCTAACCAGTCCGTGCCCTATCCTATTAATGGCGAGTGCCAGGCTAGGAAGCGACAACTATCGATGTTAGAATTCATCGGTTTGACTCGAGTGGGAACCAAACTCCCGAACTCCCGCCCGCGAAAGCCATGCTCTACCGATTCAGTCACCGCGCCTGGTAATTTAATAATGGTGATCTATACATTATTTACATTCACATAATAAATTATACACCATATATATTTAGTGAAGTAGGTTGAGCTGGCAATACATGTAGTAAAGTGGATTGAGTTATGCCCTGTCCGTTCATTGCATCATCGCCAAATTCGGTGAGTTGCGGCCCTGAGGCGAGATGTACCTGCCGAGTTCCACCAAGTAATAACGAGATATAACGAGATATAACGAGATATAACGAGATATAACGGAACCAAACCAAACACGATCCTGGCACAGTGCCAAGGTTCTGCCACCCACACCATGGAGGTAATCACTGTATCATGAAGGTCACACCTCACACCGTGAAGGTCATACTGCCGCATGAATGATGAAGGTCACTCCGCATATCAAGGTCACTCGCACACCATCAAAGTCACACCACCTAGTGGTCACTCCCCACATCATGCAAGGCATCCCCACATCATGGATGTCACCCCACATCATGGATGTCACCCCCACATCATGGATGTTACCTACCACCCACATCATGGATGTCACCCCACATCATGGATGTCACCCCCACATCATGGATGTCCCCACATCATGAATGTAGCCCCCCACATCATGGATGTCACCCCCACATCATGGATGTCACCCCCACATCATGGATGTCACCCCCCCCCCATCATGGAGGACACCACACATCATGGATGTCACCCCACATCATGGATGTCACCGCCATCATGGATGTCACCCCACATCATGGATGTCACCCCCACATCATCAAGGTCACTCGCACATCATCAAGGTCATACCACCTAATGAAGGTCACTCCCCACATCATGCAAGTCACCCTCACATCATGCAAGTCACCCCCACATAATGCAAAGCCACCCCCACATAATGCAAAGCAACCCCCACATAATACAAATCCACCCCACATCATGCAAAACCACCCCTACATCATGCAAAGCCACCCCCACATCATGGCGGTGCGGTCATACACACTTGTTCGATTCCCGATTAATGTGATTCAAGTGAGACTCAAGTCGACTAGTGTGTGCCGGGCGTCCCCCCCCCCCACATCCACCCCCACACCCACCCCCACACCCACACCCACACCACCGCCTTCCCGAGGGACCAGGCGCCAACAGACGCCCGGAGTGAGTCCGTCTGGGCTGCAGTCAACTCGGCCACCATTTTATATATTATATGGTGCTATATTGAATAAACTAATCACAATGAACCGCGGTTATCTGGTCAGCTATAGACTCGGTATTTAGTGGTCGCATAGTGGGGTGGCCGCTCTAGCATACAGTGAACTCTGGTCATCCAGTCGGCTGTGGTCTCAGTAATTAGTGGTCGCATAGTGGGATGGCCGCTCTAGTATAGAGTGAACCCTGGTCATGCAGTCGGCTGTGGTCTCAGTAATTAGTGGTCGCATAGTGGGATGGCCGCTCTAGTATACAGTGAACCCTGGTTATGCAGTCAGCTGTGGTCTCAGTAATTAGTGGTCGCATAGTGGGATGGCTGCTCTAGTATACAGTGCACTCTGGTCATGCAGTCAGCTGTGGTCTCAGTAATTAGTGGTCGCATAGTGGGATGGCCGCTCTAGTATACAGTGAACTCTGGTTATGCAGTCAGCTGTGGTCTCAGTAATTAGTGGTCGCATAGTGGGATGGCCGCTCTAGTATACAGTGAACTCTGGTCATGCAGTCAGCTGGGTCTCAGTAATTAGTGGTCCATAGTGGGATGGCCGCTCTAGTATACAGTGAACTCTGGTTATGCAGTCAGCTGTGGTCTCAGTAATTAGTGGTCGCATAGTGGGATGGCCGCTCTAGTATACAGTGAACTCTGGTCATGCAGTCAGCTGTGGTCTCAGTAATTAGTGGTCACATAGTGGGATGGCCGCTTTAGTATACAGTGAACTCTGGTCATGCAGTCAGCTGTGGTCTCAGTAATTAGTGGTCGCATAGTGGGATGGCCGCTCTAGTATACAGTGAACTCTGGTTATGCAGTCAGCTGTGGTCTCAGTAATTAGTGGTCGCATAGTGGGGTGGCCGCTCTAGTATACAGTGAACTCTGGTTAAGCAGTCAGCTGTGGTCTCAGTAATTAGTGGTCGCATAGTGGGGTGGCCGCAATAGTACATTGAACTCGTTTACCCAGTAATTTATGCTGAGCTGAACTGATTATAATTACTGGTTGACCGCTATGTCGAGCTGACAGGTATGTGGGATTGTACTGTGTATACAATTCGTGTACAGCTTACATGATACTTGAACCTGCTCAAGGCCAGAACTTATATGTTTGTTGGGGTTTCACATCCTGGCAACATCTAAGGTCCTATCAGGAATCGTACCAACTTGTGCCAGTGTGCGCTCATGGCGACTTTATAGTGCTGCCCAACTGGGAGACCAGGCCACCAACACCATGACCCGGTATCCCGCACAGTCACATTAACCTGATACTGTGCTAGCCATTCCTTGTCCTATCCTATTAATGCTGAGCACCAGGCTAGGTAGCGACAAGTATCAATTTTATAAATCATTGGTTTGACTCGACTAGGTTTAAACTCCCGACCTTCCACGCGGGAAGCCTTCCAGTGCCAGAGTTTAGACGAAGGTCTGAGTCAGTGTGAAGGTACACAAGCACTGTGCACTGTGAACTGTGATCTGTACTGCTGCGTTTGTAGAATCACTTAGCGAGGTTTGTAACAACTCATTGTGCTGAACGCCGAGAGGTTAGAGCAGCACCAAGTAAACAGATCACGTGTCTTACTTTTAGTGTCACACGTGACAGCGTCCTCCATGGGTGGAAGGGACGGTGGGTGGAAGGTTGCAAACTCGGCATTTGTGCGATTTTTGGTATTTACTGATTAACGTTTAGCAAAACGCCAGGGGATCAGGATGCAATAATTGGGTATTTCAAATCCTGTTCTTATATGACTTTAGATGTTGCTAGAACATAACACCCAAACAAGAACGAGTTAGGTATGTATGATAATATAGACACAATGATAGTTGAAACTTGACTTCCGACAATTTTCAACGATTCCCTGACAGTGCTAATCCTATGGAGGCAAATCCATGTTTCCGTGGAAATTCGCTGATGGTGTATTAATCTCGGCTTGATTTCTGCGGTTTTTTTTGCTGGAGACCACATTCATCCCAGCATCATTAAGTTGGATTAAATAAGGATGAGTGGTTGGGGTTTACGTTCTAGCACCAGCTGAGGTCATGTCAGGACACATACCGATTTATGACACTGCACACTTACGGCAGTTTTATAGCACCATTCCTTTGCGATACTGCCCTGCTGGAACTTTGGTACAACATCCCACTCAGTCACTTTATCCTGACTCTAACTAAGCCAGTCTTTGCCCCATCCTGGTAATGCCCATCACCAGAGCGAAGGAGCGAAACACATCAATTGGTACGTCTGGTTTAACGCAGTCAGGGATCGAGCCCGCACTACTCGCGGCCTGCCGCATGGGCAGTTGGCGCTCTATCGACTCGACCATCCCGGCCGGTGTGCCGAGTAAGGAGCCTGAAGTGTCCAGTGGCGGGTCGAGGTACGGCGAGGAGAACCAACATGTAATGGTCAGCCCCGGGCAGCGCGCATGCGCACGGACTCATCAAATAGGATGTAGAGGGCGCCGGGGGTTAACCTCTGACCTCACCTGACCTCACCTGACCTCACTGCCGCCATACACACACGCACCTGCATCTACCTGCCGTCTGCAGCCTCACTCACACCAGCGTCACTACATGACCTCAGCCGTCTGCATGACTATAATGTACGCTACATGACCTCAGTCACATGTATGACCTTAATGTACATTACATGACCTCAACATGACCATAATGAACACTGCATGGCCATAATGTATACTACATGACCATAATGTATACTATATGACCTTGGTCATATGCATGACCATAATATACACTACATGCCCTTAATATACACTACATGACCTCAGCCACATGCACGACCATAATGTATGATATATGACCTCACTCATCTGCATGACCTTTATGTACACTACATGCCCATGATGTACACTACATGCCCATAATATACACTACATGACTTCAGACATCTGCATAGCCATAATGTACACTACATGACTGTAGTCATTTGTATGACCATAATGTACACTAGATGACCTTAACAAAGTTTGTTTTATTTAACGACGCCTCTAGAGCACATTGATTTATCATCAGATATTGGACGTCAAACATACGGTCATTCTGAGCTATTTCTTGAGAGGAAACCTGCTGCCGCCACATAGGCTACTCTTTCTGATAAGCAGCAAGTGATCTTTTATATGCACTTTCCCACACACAGGACAGCACATACCACAGCATTTGATGAACCAGTTGTGGACCACTGATTGGAAAGGAAAATAGCCCAAACTGCAAATGTGTCCATTGAGCAGGATCGATCCTATGACCCACACCTTCATGGGTTTACACTCTACCGCCTGAGCTAAGTCCCGCTCTACTACATGACCATACTGTACACTACATGACCTCAATCATTTGCAACATGACTAAGAGGTTATATATGTACATGACAATGAAGTCCTCTGCATCACCCAAAGTCATCTACATGACCCCTAACTCATTGATATTTCCTCAAGTCAGTTACATGACCCTGAAGCAGCTCTACTTGACCCTAGCATGAATTACATGACCACGAAGTCTCCTATATGACCGTATAATACACTACATTACCATGAACTTGTCTCTATGGCCATGCCATGCACAACATGACCATGAAGTCGTCGAGATGACCATGCCATAAATACATGACTGAACTCCTGTGCATGACCATGCCATGCACTACATGGCCATTAAGTTGTTTGCATGACTATATGATGTGCTACATGACAATGTACTCATCTACCTGACCATGCCATATACTACATAACCATGATGTTGGGTACATGACCACACCACTACATAAATATGAAGTTTCACTACATGACCATTAAGTTCTGTGCATGACCATGAAATCATCTACGCAATCACACTGTCGCTGTCTCGCACACTGCCAAACACAGAATTCTCTCACTGTCACACACACTGCCAAACACAGATCATTCTGACTGTGTCACACACAGAGTCACTGTCACACACTGTCACACGCAAAGTTCTCCTACTGTCACACACAGTCACACACACAGTACACTCACTGCCACACACACTTCCACACATAAAGTTCCCTCACTGCCACATATACTGTCAGACACACTGTCACACATAGAGTTGTCCTACTGTCACACACAGAGTACACTCACTACCACACACACCTTCACACATATAGTTATCTCACCGTCACATACATTGCCACACACACTGTCACATACTGTCACACATAGAGTTCTCCTACTGTCACATCCAGAGTAAACTCACTACCACACACACTTCCACACACAGAGTTATCTCACTGTCACATGCATTGTCACACAGAGTGCTCTCAGTTACCCACACTATCAGTGTGGCACACAGAGTTACTCTCACTGTCACACGCACTGTCACACACAGTCAGTCTGACACACACCTCCCCCCTCCCCCACCCCTATGAGTGGACCCGCCCACCCCGCTAAGCGCTAAACACCATTTAATCGTTCTGCTGTAACAGTGTACGAGTCCAGCGCCTCGCCGCCCGGGGCGTGGTTCTCTGGGCCGCCACCAGGGGGCAGCCGAGTCACTCCGACCCGTTTGTTACACTCGCACAGGTTGTGCTTACAGCCGACAATGAGGCATCGTCAGTGGGATCTTCTCCACCCACAACCCTACCCCCATGTACCTTGTCCCCCCCCCCCCCCCCCCCCCCCCACGTACCTTGTCCCCCCCTCACCCCCCACGTACCTTGTCCCCCCTCACCTGTAATGTACGTCTGTTGTAATGTACGTCTGAACACCTTGAGTAGCGTGATGGAACTCTTTATTTACATACGTGTTACCCAGCATGCCCCGTACATGACGTCACGGTTACCTATGACACGGATACATAACATCTCATTTCCATGGAATTATTGAGCCTAACACGCATGAACACACAACCCTAAGTGAACAAGTTAACCAAGATAACCTGTCTTAAATGTAATATATACTTAATCTAACACAACACATTTTCCCCTTTTCTGATGTTTTTTATCAGTGTTCCAAATGTAGCCGATGTGAACCCCAAAGGTGCACATGCCAACACCGTAATAGTAAGTCAAAGCAAAGTTCTTAAAGAAACCCTAACCTGTTCGGTGGACGAATGTGTCTACCATAACGTGTTTGATATGTATGCGTCATATCACCTTTGTGGTCACCGTTGTCATCCCGAGCTGTCCTATCATTTGGCATTTCATGTGGACTGTCCGGGGGACATTTATATATGAATTTCCTATTTCGGCGCACAATTTTATTGCCACTGTTAACGATTTCATAATCCCTTGGTCCAGGTGTATTATTATGAACGATCTTCCCTGATCTCCATTGTCCCATGTGATCCTTATACCTAATGTTATCACCTGGCTTAAGTGTGGTCAACGGTGTTCCAGCTTTCCTATCAAAGTGTTCTTTCTGATTTAATTGATTATGTTTCAATAACAACAATTTGGACGTTTGTACACACGGTTTCAACTTAATATCTAACACAGGTAAGCGTGTTCTCAACCTGCGAGACATCAGCAGTTGAGCTGGTGACGCCCCTATGCCTTGCAATGTAGTGTTACGGTAGTTCAACAGGCCTAGATACATGTCCCCATCATCCTGTTGTGATTTTTTTATTATATTCTTTATAGTTTGCACATATCTCTCTACCTGGCCATTGCTCTGGGCGTGCATCGGATTTGTATATACAGGTGCAAAGCCATACCCGGTAGAGAAATTGGTATATTCGATACTTTTGAATTGAGGTCCATTGTCAGAAACGACATACTTAGGTATACCGTACCTGGCAAATATCTGCTTTAGCGCTATGATCACAGCTTTGCTAGTGGTGGTCTGCATTTCAATAACCTCGGGGAACTTGGTATAATAATCAACCACCACTAAATAATTACAATCATTAACATGACATAAGTCGACCCCTATTTTATAAAACGGTACATCTACTACCGGGTGATTCATGAGAGGTTCTTTATGAGGTGCACTCCTAAATTCTTGACATATTTGGCATCTAGCAATTCTGTCCTCAATTTGAGTGCCCATGCCCGGCCAGAACACAGTATCCCTCGCCAATTGCTTACATTTAATGATCCCTAAGTGGGACTCATGGATTTTATTTAATACATCCGCTTGCAACGATTTAGGAATAACTATCTGTGTGCCCTTTAATACCAAACCGTGAGATGATGTGATGTCCCTATTATAAGTGTAGAACGGCTTAATCATTGGTGATACCATCTTGTTATTACTGGGCCAACCATCAAGAACGTAACCAATTATCTTTTGCAGGGTTTTGTCCCCTTTGGTTTCTGATATGACTCGCTGTACCATATCCGTCTCAATATCCACGGTTGCCACCGACACATCGTGATCAAAAAGATCATTTGGCTCTATGCTAGACGTGTGTGCTCTTGACAGTGTATCTGCAAAATAAAGTGTTGACCCCTTAGTGTAAACTACTGTTAAATCATAATTCTGTAACCTCATTCTCATACGCTGCATGCGAGCTGAGAGTTCATGTATAGGTTTCAGCATAATGGATTCTAACGGCTTATGATCTGTTTGCACAATAATATTATTACCGTATATATACTCGTGAAACTTTTTACACCCGAAGCAAATAGCCAGAAGCTCCTTTTCTATAACTGCGTAACTTATTTGACATTTATCTAACGCTTTGGAAGCCATTGCAACTGGTCGACCATCCTGAAAAATGGTTGCCCCCAATCCATATTTGGAAGCATCGACCTGCAAGACTATTTGCTCCCTACAATCAAAATACCTAAGGATCGGTGCATCTCTTAACAGCTGTTTTAGTTTCTTAAATGCCATTATCTGCGGTTCGTCCCAATGCCAGGCTATGTTTTTCTGTATGACTGTTCGTAATGGTTTTGTTATTTGTGCCATGTTACTTATGAATTTGCTGACGTAGCCTATCATTCCCAAGAACCGCTGTACAGCAGGTTTGTCAGTCGGATCAGGCATGTCTATGCTTGCCTGTACTCGCTCTTCATTCGGCCTTAATCCATCAGCAGTAATTAAGTGCCCTACATAATTGACACTTGTTTGGCAAATTTTTGACTTTTGTGGATTTAACTTTAGATTCATCAGTCTGGCACGGGATAATACCGCTTCTAACCGCTTATTATGTTCAATTACAGTTCTACCGTGTACTAAGATGTCATCCGATATTACATGAACTCCTTCAATGTCATTTAGCATGTCATTGATTTCTTTAATAAAAATGTCTCCTGCCGTTTTAATACCAAAGGGTAACCTGGTGTAACGGAACCGACCCCATGGGGTATTAAATGTACAAAGTTTGGAACTATTATTATCAAGCTGTACCTGCCAATACCCACTATTTGCGTCGAGCACGGAGAAAAATTTAGCCCCGGTGTATTTGTGCTACAACCTCCTCTACCGTTCGGACAGGATACGGGCCTCGCAGGATAGCTTTATTTAACTTGGTGGGGTCCAAACACACTCTAATTTTGCCCGGTTTCCGAACAATTGTAATAGAGCTGACCCATGGGGTTGGTTCCTCCTCCTTAACAATTACACCTAATTTTAACATGCGGTCCAATTCATTCTTGACATCCGTCATAATTGCTACAGGTATCCTACGTGGAGGATCAATTACAGGAGGTACAGATACATCTACATGAATTGTGGCATTCACTTTTATAAGGCCTAAACCCTCAAATACATCAGACAAATTATTTACCAGATGTTGTGCTTGTGATACAACCGTACTGTCTTGAATAACATCAACCCGAGATATTAGGCCTAAAGTAACACACGCTTCTTTGCCTAGGATGGCACTCCCCGCATCTGTGACTTGAAATTTCAGTCGTCTCCCTCTGACATCCAAATGCACCTCTCCAGCTGGCATTACCCGATCACCGTTGTACGTCACTAAATGGCACTTGGAAGGATTCAGCACTACATTTACCAATTTGTGGTACACATCCAGCGGTAAAATGTTCGCTTCTGATCCGGTATCCATCTTGAAGGATACATCACAATCTTGAATCCGCACAGTCGTAAACCACAATCCATCCTTCAACCCGTCACTTTTGTAAACTGCTCCGACGAACAGATCATATGCTTGACCCAGATCCTCTTGCGCGTCATGAACGTTATTTGGGTCAACCATCACCTCGTTAACTGGCACAGTTGCATTTAACTGAGCTCGGCATACTTTGCGAAAATGTCCTAATTTATGACACCCATCACATGTCTTCCCACGAGCTGGGCAACTCCCTCTTGGGTGATTATATCCACATTTATCACATTGAAATGAGGTAAGTCTAGTTTGCCGAAATCTCGAAGATGGCGGTACCCATGGTTGCGATGGGCGAGACGTCACACCTTGACGACGGCTATTGACAGTGTCGATGCTGGCCACATTTTCATCAGAACGAACATCATTATGAACCAACTGAGTAGATTTGTGCTCGCTTAACCTGCACATTTGCACACATTGATCGAGAGATAAATTCGGTGTCTGTAACAGTCTGTTTCGAAGTGTATTATCCTTGATACCACAGACCAGTCTGTCACACAACAAGGAATCCTCGATATTGTCATAGCAACAGTGTTCTACCCGCGATTTAAGCTCCCGAATGTAGGCTTCAATGTTTTCGCTCGTCTGATTATACGAGTTGAATTGATAACGTATGACGGTGATGTTTGATTTACCTTCACAGTATTCATTAAAAGCAGCAATGAGTGGAGCAATTTTATCCCGATCTGTTGCCTCTATCCTGAGCGTCCTGTGGATTTTCTGGGCTTCCCTACCTGCGACGTGCAGGAATACGCAGCATTGTACTCTTTCAGATTTGGACGATGCACCCGACGCTGTCGCATAAATCTCATATGCTTGCAACCATGATCTCCAGTTCATGGCCATGTTGTCTTCAACATTTAAAGCAGACGGGGGTTTCAATCCCGTTAATGCCATTTCGTCGAGTGCTCCCACGTATCTGACACCATGTAATGTACGTCTGAACACCTTGAGTAGCGTGATGGAACTGTTTATTTACATACGTCTTTCCCAGCATGCCCCGTACATGATGTCACGGTTACCTATGACACGGAT
>JASIRB010003969.1:0-15073 GCA_030323885.1 Branchipolynoe longqiensis | reverse complement strand
AATGCTATGTCTAGCTAGTCTGTGTGAATACTGCCGATCACCGTGAATGTGTTCGGCAAGCATGATAACGCTAGCTTTGTAGTATGTGTTATGTTTCAGGTCGCCAAAAGGATGGATTTCTAGCTACAATTTAAGTCTTGGTTGCATGCCCTAGAGGACATATTTATCTACGTCCTCATTTTTTTACTGTTTCAATTTGACCAGTATTAGTTTCAAAAGTTTAAGATTGGCCAAGGCCAGTGACAATGCATTGAGTTTGCCGTTACGCGCAGTGCAAAACGTCTATTTTTTATTGAAAATGTGTACCAAGCGGTTTGTCTCGTGTGTGGTGGGTGTGGTATTAATATTTTGCATGGCCATTGACAATGCATTGATTTTCCGGGTACGCGCAGTTCAAAGCGTTTATTTTATTAAAACGAATATCTCCTCCCTTTAAGTGGTGTGGTTTGAAGATTGGGCACGGCCATCCATTGACAATGCATTTCCCTGTACGTGCAGTGCAAACGTTTATTATAAATATCAAATAATCGATTAATTGAATATGTTTTCTATATGTGTATATTCAAAAGTGCTTTGTAACCAAACTGTTGTAGCTGATATCCCGCCATTTTCATCGCGCACAATAACGCCGAATGTGGTGTTTAGCTCTGTTCAAATAATGTTAATGTTGCACAGTCCGATGGTCTTGAGTTTGAGTGACATGGCTACCTTTTGAGATATTTGAAATTCAAAATGTGAAAATAATTCCGGCAAGCACGCCAAAACTCTGATGCACAACCCGCTTTAACAAAAAGAGTATATTAGATTTATACGGTTAGGGTTTTGGATTTCTATCAATGCGCGTATCAGCAAACTCAATGGCCGTACGCCTTTGCTTTGCTCCACCGGCCGTTTTCAGTGCATGCGCAGTCGGAACCGTGATGTAGTCTATTAAATCGCAGAGTTGCCATGTTTTATACAATCGAAATCTGTTCGATGAGTTTCAATCAATGACTAGGTATATTAGGTATATTATAATTTACTCATACCATTGAAAACAGCCAAACCAATGCTTTTAAATGATCGAACGATCATGCATATTGGTCTAGTTAGACTAGTATTAAGAAGTTATGATTTTTTAAATATTTAAAATCGCATGTTTTTTTTGTCCTGTAATAAGCGAGTTCAGCATTGTCTGTGCGCATGTGTGGGTCCGACTTCCGGTTTGTTTATGCCGATGACTGTCACTATAGTGTCAACTCCTCCCCATGCTGCATGAAGTCGGGCAACCCATGGCACTTTCCCATTCCAAATTAAGCATGTCCGACATATAGGAGCGTGATAATATTGGGTATATAATGAGAAAAGACATTATTAATTGCGTCTATATGGTTTTCATTTTGAACCGATTTGAACATGTCAAAAGTAGTGCAAATGTTTTAAATTGTGGCACAAACGAACGAATCCACCGCGTTCTCAGAAACTGTGTACCACTTGAGGTAGTCTACTAGAAATGCATATTTCAAAGAAACCCTTTATTGGAGTGTCAATATTTATATTTCCTCAGTTAGCCAAATAATGTGGGAGATAGTTTAGATCAAAAGTAAATGTTAATATTGTGTATTATGTATCTTATTGGGATGGATGTAGCTAAATACATAGAAAATTACATCAATAATTTCTGACATTGGTACACAACTTCTGAGAACGACCCAACTAGGCAAGGCGATCTATATTAAGTGACTTAACTTCCCCGTGTAAACACGGCTATAGAGTAATATTCTTCACTTCATTCCAGGCATAACCATGAATGCCCAGCGCCAAGCTCATGTAGCACGGAAGTGGAATGCAATTCGTCCACAACTAACACGCAGTCATTACCCTTCCTTTGCACCACTGATGACTACATGCGCGGTTTGTTCCCGAGACACAGTAAGGCGTCCGATCTTATGCCCTGACTGCGGTCCAACAGCCTACTACTGTGAAAGGTGTTTTAAAAAACACCAGAAACTTGCGCCTCTTCACATCGCCCTTATCTGGCAGGTCATTACACACACCACTTTAATTATAACACATTTGATACTATATGTATTTGTACGTTGCTATATAACCAAAAAGGCACTACTTAGAAAATACCGTAGTGCAGTTTCCTTCTTATTATCCTAGTACTGTATTTTGTTGTCAGTGTTAGTTCTCTATAGTGGCTGTAGCCATTTTTTAACGGTCGGGCAAACCGGTTGTATTTAGTGCTGGTGAGTGATAATAGGGGATTGTATCAGTTCACTCAATTCACAGCGGTTTAACAGTTATTAATACACTAGTATTCACACATACCCATACAGCAATAGTAAAAGTAAACTATATGAGTGTTAATATATCACTACTTAGACGTGTAGCATCGCACATGTGTGTGTCCAGTCACTACAGTGTCAGTGTCACATCGGCGTGAAACGTCCAAGTTACTTGCGCATAAGAACACTACCGTAGTGCAGTTTCCTTCTTATTATCCTAGTACTGTATTTTGTTGTCAGTGTTAGTTCTCTATAGTGGCTGTAGCCATTTTTTAACGGTTGGGCAAACCGGTTGTATTTAGTGCTGGTGAGTGATAATAGGGGATTGTATCAGTTCACTCAATTCACAGCGGTTTAACAGTTATTAATACACTAGTATTCACACATACACATACAGCAATAGTAAAAGTAAAGTATATGAGTGTTAATATATCACAATTTAGACGTGTAGGGGGGGTAAGTGAAGTATATGTGTGTAATATTGTTGATGTATGTTAGCAGTAGACGGTGAGCATTAGATGTTGAGCAGTAGATGGTCTAACTCCTGGCTGGTTGCGTTTTAAACCTTCTACTGCTCACTGTCTAATGCTCACCTTCTAGCTTTTACAACACAAAAGACGTAACCAGACAGAAGTAACTGGAAAGCCAAATGTTAATTTTATGAAGTGGTAAGTGAAGTATATGTGTGTAGTAGTATTGATTTGGGTGTATGAGCAAATGGGCGTACCAGTATGCTGTGAAGTGAGCAATAGTTATGTATATGTATTATTTGTATATAGTGTGTGTGATTATGAATACCAATGAACTACCAATGAACTTATTAAATTTTGTGTGTAATATTTAATATTGTTGATGTATGGTTAGCAGTAGACGGTGAGCATAAGATATGAGCAGTAGATTGGTCTAACTACCTGGCTGGTTGCGTATGTAAACCTCAACTGCTCACTGTCTAATGCTACACACTTCCTACTGCTTAGATCGACCAAATAACTGTACCGAGAATGGTGTTGATGAGTTTATGTTAGCAGTAGACGGTGAGCATTAGATCTTGAGCAGTAGATGGTCTAACTCCTGGCTGGTTGCGGTTTAAACCTTCTACTGCTCACTGTCTAATGCTCACCTTCTGCTGCTTGTCGAGCAAAATAACCGTACCAGTATGATGTGATGAGCAATAGTGTATGTGAAGTATTACTATATGTAGTATTACTATATGGAGTGAGGTGTAACTGAGCAATGAATTAATGGAATTATGTGTGTAAATTTGTGTATTAATTGTATGTAGTGTGTGTTTGTTGAATTCGGTGTATGTTAGCATGATGTGATGTTTATTGTTAGCAGTAGACGGTGAGCATTAGATGTTGAGCAGTAGATGGTCTAACTCCTGGCTGGTTGCGTTTTAAACCTTCTACTGCTCACTGTCTAATGCTCACCTTCTACTGCTTGTCAAACACAAAAGCGTACCAGACAGAATGTAACTGAGCAATGTTAATTTATGAAGTGGTAAGTGAAGTATATGTGTGTAGTATTATTGATTTGGGTGTATGAGCAAATGGGCGTACCAGTATGCTGTGAAGTGAGCAATAGTTATTTATATGTATTATTTGTATATAGTGTGTGTGCTTATGAATACCAATGAACTACCAATGAACTTATTAAAATTTTGTGTGTACATATTGTTGATTCGGTGGATGTTAGCATTAGAACGTGAGCATTAGATGCGTGAGGCATTAGATGGATCTAACTCTCGCTGGTTTTAAACCTTCTCCTGCTCACTGTCTAATGCTCACCTCTACTAGCTTGTCGAAGCAAAAAAACTACTGTACCAGTATGGTGGATGTTTATTGTTATCAGTAGACGGTGGGTGAGCATTAGATGTTGAGCAGTAGATGGTCTAACTCCTGGCTGGTTGCGTTTTAAACCTTCTACTGCTCACTGTCTAATGCTCACCTTCTACTGCTTGTCGAGCAAAATAACCGTACCAGTATGATGTGATGAGCAATAGTGTATGTGAAGTATTTCTATATGTAGTATTACTATATGGAGTGAGGTGTAACTGAGCAATGAATTAATGAAATTATGTGTGTAAATTTGTGTATTAATTGTATGTAGTGTGTGTTTGTTGATTTCGGTGTATGTTAGCATGATGTGATGTTTATTGTTAGCAGTAGACGGTGAGCATTAGATGTTGAGCAGTAGATGGTCTAACTCCTGGCTGGTTGCGTTTTAAACCTTCTACTGCTCACTGTCTAATGCTCACCTTCTACTGCTTGTCGAGCAAAATAACTGTACCAGTATGGTGTGATGTTTATTGTTAGCAGTAGACGGTGAGCATTAGATCTTGAGCAGTAGATGGGCTAACTCCTGGCTGGTTGCGTTTTAAACCTTCTACTGCTCACTGTCTAATGCTCACCTTCTACTGCTTGTCAAACACAAAAGCGTACCAGACAGAATGTAACTGAGCATCACAATCACAGCTAATGAAGTGCGTAAGTGAGACAATATTGGGAGTAATTGATATGGGTGTATGAGCCAATGGCGTACCAGTATGCTGTGAAAGTGAGCAATATTATTTATAAGTCATAATGTGTTATAAAGTGTGTTGTGAATATGAATAACCAATGAAACTACCACTGAACCTTATGAAATTATGTGTGTAATAATGTTGATTTTGGTGCATGTTAGCCAGTAACCGTTAGCATTAATATAGATTTTGAGCAGTAGATGGTCTAACTCCTGGCTGGTTGCGTTTTAAACCTTCTACTGCTCACTGTCTAATGCTCACCTTCTACTGCTTGTCGAGCAAAATAACTGTACCAGTATGGTGTGATGTTTATTGTTAGCAGTAGACGGTGAGCATTAGATTTTGAGCAGTAGATGGTCTAACTCCTGGCTGGTTGCGTTTTAAACCTTCTACTGCTCACTGTCTAATGCTCACCTTCTGCTGCTTGTCGAGCAAAATAACCGTACCAGTATGATGTGATGAGCAATAGTGTATGTGAAGTATTAACTATATGTAGTAATACTAAATGGAAGTTGAGGTGTAACTTCGGCAAATGAATTCATGGAATTATGTTGAGAAACTTTGTGTATTAATTGTATGGGTAGTGAAGTGTGTGTTTTGTTGATTTCTGTATGTTAGCAATGATGTGATGTTTATTGTGAGCAGTAGACGGTGAGCATTAGATGTTGAGCAGTAGATGGTCTAACTCCTGGCTGGTTGTGTTTTAAACCTTCTACTGCTCACTGTCTAATGCTCACCTTCTACTGCTTGTCGAGCAAAAAAACTGTACACCAGTATGGAGTGATGTATATTGTTAGCAGTAGACGGTGACATTAGATGTGAGGCATTAGATGGTGTAACTCCTGTCTGGTTGCGATTTTTTTTTTTTTTTTTTTTTTTCTAGTGTAAAAACCTTCTACTGCTCACTGTCTCATGCTCACCCCTTCTGCTGCTTTGTCGAGCAAATAACACCGTACCAGTATGATGTGAAGTGAGGTCTAACTGAGCAATATTGGTAATGAGCAATAGTGTATATGAAGTATTACTATATGAAGTATTACTATATGAATACCAATGAAATACCAATGAATTAATGAACTTATGTGTGTAAAGTTGTGTATTAATTGTATATAGTGTGTGTTTGTTGATTTTGGTGTATGTTAGCATGATGTTGAAATGTTTTATTGTTAGCAGTAGACGGTGAGCATTAGATGTTGAGCAGTAGATGGTCTAACTCCTGGCGGGTTGGGTTTTAAACCTTCTACTGCTCACTGTCTAATGCTCACCTTCTACTGCTTGTCGAGCAAAATAACTGTACCAGTATGGTGTGATGTTTATTGTTAGCAGTAGACGGTGAGCATTAGATGTTGAGCAGTAGATGGTCTAACTCCTGGCTGGTTACGTTTTAAACCTTCTACTGCTCACTGTCTAATGCTCACCTTCTAGTGCTTGTCGAGCAAAATAACCGTACCAGTATGATGTGATGAGCAATAGTGTATGTGAAGTATTACTATATGTAGTATTACTATATGGAGTGAGGTGTAACTGAGCAATGAATTAATGAAATTATGTGTGTAAATTTGTGTATTAATTGTATGTAGTGTGTGTTTGTTGATTACCGGTGAATGTTAGCATGATGTATGTTTATTGTTAAGCAGTAGAACGGTGAGGCATTAGAATGTTGGCTGCGTCAAACCAAACCTCCTTGGCTGGTTTACGTTTTAAACCTTCTTACTGCTCACTGACCTATGCTCACCTTCCACTGCTTGTCGAGCAACATAACTGTACGCATTATGGTGTGATGTTTATTGATTAGCAGTAGACGTGAGCATTAGATGTTGAGCAGTAGATGGTCTAACTCCTGGCTGGTTGCGTTTTAAACCTTCTACTGCTCACTGTCTAATGCTCACCTTCTACTGCTTGTCAAAGACAAAAGCGTACCAGACAGAATGTAACTGAGCAATGTTTATTTATGAAGTGGTAAGTGAAGTATATGTGTGTAGTATTGTTGATTTGGGTGTATGAGCAAATGGGCGTACCAGTATGCTGTGAAGTGAGCAATAGTTATTTATATGTATTATTTGTATATAGTGTGTGTGATTATGAATACCAATGAACTACCAATGAACTTATTAAATTTTGTGTGTTATATTGTTGATTTCGGTGTATGTTAGCAGTAGACGGTGAGCATTAGATGCTGAGCAGTAGATAGTCTAACTCCTCGCTGGGTTTTAAACCTTCTACTGCTCACTGTCTAATGCTCACCTTCTACTGCTTGTCGAGCAAAATAACCGTACCAGTATGATGTGATGTTTATTGTTAGCAGAAGACGGTGAGCATTAGATGTTGAGCAGTAGATGGTCTAACTCCTGGCTGGTTGCGTTTTAAACCTTCTACTGCTCACTGTCTAATGCTCACCTTCTACTGCTTGTCGAGCAAAATAACCGTACCAGTATGATGTGATGAGCAATAGTTTATTAATTGTATATAGTGTGTGTTTGTTGATTTTGGTGTATGTTTATTGTCAGCAGTAGATGGTCTAACTCCTGGCTGGTTGGGTGTTAAACCTTCTACTGCTCACCGTCTAATGCTTGTTGAGCAAAATAACTGTGCCAGTTTGATGTGATGTTTATTGTTAGCAGTAGATGGTGAGCATTAGATGTTGAGCAGTAGATGGTCTAACTCCTGGCTGGTTGGGTTTTAAACCTTCTACTGCTCACCGTCTAATGCTCACCTTCTACTGCTTGTCAAGCACAAAAGAAGCTACACAGAATGTAACTGAGCAATGTTTTAGAATTATGAAGTTGGTCAGTGAAGTATATGAGTGAAGAGTAGTATTGATTTGGTGTATGACAAATGCGGCCGTAACCAGTATGCTGTAAATGAGCAATAGTTATTTATAGTGATTATTTGTATATAGTGTGTGTGATTATGAATACCAATGAACTACCAATGAACTTATTAAATTTTGTGTGTAATATTGTTGATTTTGGTGTATGTTAGCAGTAGACGGTGAGCATTAGATGTTGAGCAGTAGATGGTCTAACTCCTCGCTGGGTTTTACACCTTCTACTGCTCACTGTCTAATGCTCACCTTCTACTGCTTGTCGAGCAAAATAACCGTACCAGTATGGTGTGATGTTTATTGTTAGCAGTAGACGGTGAGCATTAGATGTTGAGCAGTAGATGGTCTAACTCCTGGCTGGTTGCGGTTTAAACCTTCTACTGCTCACTGTCTAATGCTCACCTTCTACTGCTTGTCAAACACAAAAGCGTACCAGACAGAATGTAACTGAGCAATGTTAATTTATACAGAATGTAACTGAGCAATGTTAATGTGAAGTATTACTATATTTCTATATGGAGTGACCGATGAACTTATTTAGTTATTTATATGTATTATTTGTATATAGTGTGTGATTATGTCTGAGCAATTGAGCAAAAGCCTTCTGTACCCAATCTCGGTGATATCTGTGCACCAGAGAATGAGCAAAAGGCGACAGGTATTTTGTGTGTAAATATGTGTATATATGAATTAATATATCAATTCTAAAATACAGAGGTGTATATATGAATTAAATATATATTTCGGTGAGCAAAAGCCTTCTGTACCAAATCTCGGTGATATCTGTGCACAAGAGACTGAGCAAAAGACGACAGGTATTTTGTGTGTAAATATGTGTATATATGAATTATATGTGTATATATGAATTATAAATGTGTATATATGAATTAAATATATATTTCGGTGAGCAAAAGCCTTCTGTACCAAATCTCTATGTATCCAAGAACTATTCTAAATAATAAAATAATTGTATACTATATTTTGCCTTCTGTACCAAATATCTATGTGTCAAAGAAGTATGTGTATACTATAAATATGTATATGAAGTGTATCGCTGAACTGTTGTAAATTAAAACATTATTGTATACTAGATTTTGGTCTCATAGTGTATTTCGTAGTTAACTATTGCACTTATGCAAAAGGCAAGCCAGATTATGTACTAAGCCAATGTGCTTGCTCAACTTTGTATTATATATTTAGTCATTATTACAATGACAATAAGTTATATCCCCCGAAGTATTTTGTAGTAAACTATAGTGGGAACCGTAATGTAGTCTAAACGGTTTGTATGTAAGTGTTGTATTTCTGTATGATAGAAAATGCAAACAAAGGAGTAGTGACAGCAAACTTATTTTTTAATACAATATATATACAAAATTATTCAATATATAGATATTATTTACATTTAATGTACCAAATAATGTACAAATATATAGATATATACAATTTTTTACATTAAAAGTACAAATATATAGATATTTACAATATATAGATATTATTATTTACATTTACTGTACAAATAATGTATAAATATATAGATATTATTTACATTATGTACAAATATACATATATATTCAAGGGGGAGCACCGCGCTTCTGCCCCTTACTGCTGCCCATGTATTGTCGCAGGGATGATTGCTTGAACGCCTTTCTCGGTGGCGAAGGAGACGCACAATCCTCAGCTGTGCTCATAGCAAACGAGGAGGAAGATTGACTACAACCAAGTAGCACGCCATCCTCATTCTCGATGGCTATGGGCACAACAGCCATTTCCCAAGTGCTGTCATTCTCCACCAAGGGCGCAGCTACAGTTGGGAGAACTGCAGCTTCGCCATCGGTAGAGCTTGACTCGCACGGAATTGTGGGAGATACCTGGACAGGTCGGTGGGGAGTCTCCGCACAGGTATCAAAAGGAGCACTCACAGGGGCCTTCACGATCCGAATGTCAGCCGCCATGATGGCGAGGAAGTACTCCTTACATAGGGCATTCAGGTTGACAATTGGACCAGGAAGACCCACTATGACTGCCCCTAATTTAGCAAGGGCCTCTGGTAGGACCCTCCCAACATTGCAGCCTGCGGGACATCGACCAAGAAAGGCCTCTGAAAACAAACAAAAATTACACGGTTAGTTAGTAAAGGAAGAACATCATACATATATTGTCAGTGGGTCCTGAAAAAATATAATTAACAGGTTAGTAAGTAAGGCTGGGAAGAATGAGGATTTAACTAATAAGTATTGCCCAATAATAACATAAGTAAAATGCAATGGACAATTTCTTTTTAGATTTACCGGGAATTAACAAAAATAAATTGTGATGTAGAATATTACAATTTTGGGAATGGATTTCGTAATGGTGATATCAAAATAGGACGGGCATTTATACTCATAACAATTATCAAGTGTTCGATCGTACCCATAGCATCCTGCAGCTTGGTAAGATAGGTAGCGCGCATCCTATCCTTGGCGCTCGTGGGGAGACCAGGGGCAGCAGCAGGGGCGGCAGCAGCAGCAGCAGGGGAAGCGGCAGCAGCCGCAGGGGCAGCCGGGACGTCCTCGGCCTGCTCCGGGTTCCTTACTAAGGGTTAGATTTTCACAAACAAGTCGTAAGTCGTGTGTGTGTGGCGTGGGCCTGTTTGGATCATTTTTGTCCATATTAAAAAGCCAACAACTTTTTAAGTAATCATCCGATCTTAATGAAGTTGGTGTCATTTTACTTTTGGTAAGAGCTATGGAACTAGATCAAAATATGGTACTTTCTATTGAGTTGCAAAAATGAGTTGGGATACCTATTGTAAGTCCTTAGTGATAGAGGGTGGGTAGGGGAAAAACAGAGAATTGGCATTCAGCTAAAACTTACCATCGTGCAAATCGAAGCCTTCCCGGAAGAGCGACCAGTTTTTTTCTAAAAACTGCGAGCCAGTGCCGGAGGAGATGTCCACGGTGCCCCGTGGTGACTTCAGGAACAGTACCATATCAACCTCACCGTCTGTGTTGAGGGCGCGCAGCAGGATGGCCTGGATCAATACCGCAAATAATGTAGGTGCTTTTAACAAGGCTAGATAAATAAAGCGATATAAATGGGTCAACTTTAGGTATATATAACAGACACAAGTAAAATAAATTGACATATAAAACAATGCTGACAGAATAGTATCTTAGGTACATATAACAGCCCCAAGGAAGATTATGAATTATTATGGTAGACTAATATTCCAGCTTGCAGACAACGCTAGATAAATAAAGCGATATAAATGGGTCAACTTTAGGTATATATAACAGACACAAGTAAAATAAATTGACATATAAAACAATGCTGACAGAATAGTATCTTAGGTACATATAACAGCCCCAAGGAAGATTATGAATTATTATGGTAGACTAATATTCCAGGTTGCAGAGACAGTGTGAAGACATTTTACATTCGGTAGATGTAACAGAAACAAGGAATATTAGCGAATATTATCGTAGACTAATATACCTCCTTGCACAGACGGTGATAAGAGGCATTCACCGCGGCAACTCGCTCCTCACGGGTCATTGCTTGCGGGCACATCTGAGCGAGCTGCCGGGCATCGTCGCTGTATGTGGTCCGCTCAGCGGGGAGAAGCGCTCTCCACCCAGCCAGCCAAGCAGTTTGCTTCTCGCCGAAGGTCCCGGCGGCTGAAATATTTTAAGTCCATGTCTACATGTAACGATATTCCAGTGTCTACCAAGTGTCTAACTGTAAGGCATATCATATAAATGACAACATAGAAAAACGCCTCATTATAAGATGAGACCATACTTAGAAAAACAATCGACTAAATATCTAATTACTTTCTAACGCTAAACCATTAAAATCATGCCAGGACATTACCCGTCAGTACCGTGGCGTGTAACTAGTTATGCAACTATTATTCGAGCAGAGTGTAGGTTAGTGTGTATTGAAAGAGTATAAAGACGGTGCTGTTAACCGATTTTTTGATTGACAAAGCTACATTGCCATATTACATACATATCTACCGTACAAAATTACAGCTAAAAAAATACTTCGGCCAACGTTGATATGGAATCTATATAATTTACCGGACTGGGTGGAGCGCTTGTAGAGGTCAAACCCCATTGTGCGCTTCACATGCTGCACCGAAAGGCGCACCTTTTGCCGAAGGCTGTCGGGGTCCGCGACGGCAGAAACGGCTGGAGCGCACCGCTCCTGCGCATTTCTGTGCATGTTGCTGATGCGCACCTAAAGGGAATGCGAAAATGGGCGAAATACGTTTGAGAGATGTATTTGGTTCAGAGGATTGTGCACGGGAAAATAAAGTCTTATCTATTTAATAACCCTTTAGATTTATAATCATTTAGATTTAAAATTCATGATACACCACTCCGTACCAGGTTTAAGGGCGGTGTTAGGTACCGATTAGGCCCAAATCTATTCAATGCTATCATATTTAACAGAATTACATACTCAAAAAGTGAAATTTGATCAAATTAACCCTAAAATCGAAGTGATATTAACGCCGCCGCTACAGGGGGGTTTGTGATTTCCTAGTAAATCGCAAAACCCGGAATGTGCAATTTCCACGGGTTTGCGATTTACTGCCAAACCGGAAACAGGCTCAGAGATCACGTTCCAGCGCACCTGGTAGGTGGGGCCACTGGGGGTCGGGTCACTTACTAGTTACAGAACTAATTTCTGAAGGGGGGTAAGATGATTAATTGATTCTAACCTTGACTGCGCGCAACGACATGTTGGCAGCCTCTGCAGCCCGCAGCAGTTCCGGCTCGAAGGGCTTGGATGTGCTAACAAGCCCATCGTCATAAAACTGCTGCAGGATAGCCCGCTGCTCAGCTGTGGTGGAAACCACTGTCTGCAAAACCAAAACCAAACAAACCTAAATAATGATTATTAAACCTACAGATTAAACCTACAGATTTAGACATAAGCCGTGTTCACACCCACAACCTACTGGAGGCGAAATAGATGAGGCGACTGAACCAATGACCATAATACGCCTCAGCATCGGGTTCACGTGGCGGATGTGAGCCAACGGCGGATATGAGCCAATGTGAGCCGACTATATCACCGTGAATGTGTTCGGCAAGGATGATAACGCTAGCTTTGTAGTATGTGTTACGTTTCAGGTCGCCAGAAGGATGGATTTCTAGCTACAATTTAAGTCTTGGTTGCATGCCCTAGAGCACATATTTATCTACGTACTCATTTTTTTACTGTTTCAATTTGACCAGTATTAGTTTCAAAAGTTTAAGATTGGCCAAGGCCAGTGACATAAGCCGTGTTCACACCCACAACCTACTGGAGGCGAAATAGATGAGGCGACTCAACCAATGACCATAATCCGCCTCAGCATCGGGTTCACACGTGGCGGATGTGAGCCAATGGCGCATGTGAGCCAATGTGAGCCGAATATATTAGGCGCCATGAAGGGGTTTGATGTTGTTTGAATTTGTTTGGCACATATTACATATCTACCGTACAAAATTTGACGGTCAAAATACAGAATCATACATCATATGTCAAATACTCACACGTTTAGATTCGGGGGCACCGTGAGAAGACATCTTTGGATATTCGTTCGGAGTAGGTGTAGCTGATATGTGAGGTGTGTGAGGTGCGCGAGTGTGAGAGTGTGTGAGTAGATTTGAGCTGGTGCGCGAGCAGTGCGGTGAGGCGAGGCATGGTCAAGAGGTCAAGAGGTCAAGAGGTCAAGCGGTCAGACACCTAGTGGTAAGGAAGGAAATGAAGTAGGTTTCACGCAGGTGGTGCCATCGGGCGTGAAGATTTGTAACTAGAAAAGAAGACGACTGTCTGACCTCTGTTGTCTGGTGCTGCCACCTGGAGATATTAGGTTAGAACCCTGAAGATCAATGATGGCACCCCCTAGTGCCTATGGCGGGAAGCAGATGTACAGCCGCAAACAAACCTTAAGGTAAACAATGGTTGTTACTGCATAACTACATAAAGTAGAAGATAAGTCGATGCAGTAAAAGTGGATGCAGTAAGTCTATTCCACACAGCAAAAATAAAAGACGGTGCTGTGTACCGATTTTTATATATTCTCTATCAATGCGTTCGAAGGTTATCGATGTGGTGAACTATGGAAATAATTAAAAACTATAGAAATAATTTTTAAAAATTACATAAATAAATGCGTAAATTAATAGATGCCGGTAACTACTGTTGTTACTCTCCTGCAATGCCACCTATGCAGCCTCCGCCAATCGGTCCCGCCTCTTTTGATAGCTTTGGACGAATGTGGGGGTTTATGTAGACTCAGTCTTTTCATATGTCAGGCTTTGGACAAACATGGGGCTTTATGTAGGCTCAGTCTTTTCATATGTCAGGCTTTGGACAAACATGGGGCTTTATGTAGGCTCAGTCTTTACATAGGTCAACCTTGGACGAATGTGGGGGTTTATGTAGACTCAGTCTTTTCATATGTCAGGCTTTGGACAAACATGGGGCTTTATGTAGGCTCAGTCTTTTCATAGGTCAACCTTGGACAAACGCGGCACTCCGGCCCCTCCTGACAAGAACAACAGATAGTCATGGGAAAGCGGCACAGAATGCCCGTAGGCCGAGTGAGCCACCTTAAATTCTGTAGGCATACGGGAACTGAGTCGTACGCGAAAAAGGCAGCGAGTCACTCGTTGCCCATTCTTAGGGAGACTCAGAAGGGGGTATGACCGCGGGTTGGGTGGATCGTGTCAAACCACTGCACAGATTACGTCAATATCGGGGCTCGTTCATTGTAATACCCCTGTCACACTACGACGTAACGAGCCAACGTGAGCCTAACGGGGTAATTTTTTGTCATTACGTTGAGGTACGTTGGGTTACGGCATGATGACGTCAGAATGACGTTAGAATTACGTCGATTTACGTCACATTACGTCGTGGTACGTCGAGTTATATCAATGTTTTGGACATGTTCAAAACTTTCGACGTAGCTTGAACGTAAGGGTTTACGTTCGCCGCACGTTCTGTTCACGTTCAATGAACGTCAATGACGTTAAACGGACGTTATTAAAACGTTAGTCACTACGTTCAACTACGTTGCACTACGTTGCACTACGTTGCACTACATTGACCCACATTAAACCCGGTGGAAACGTCCACGCAGCGTAATGGGAACGTCAGGATAACGTCAGGATAACGTCATAATAACGTCAGGAGAACGTCAGGAGAACGTACGTTCAACGTTTCGCCATCAGGTAACGTCGTTCTGGCGATGGAATAACGTTCATAACGTTCCGTGAACGTAATGAAGTTGACCTCTCTCGTTGAATAACGGTATCACTACGCTTTACCGACGTTACGATCTCGTCCACTACGCTGCATCCACGTTCAACTTGTGCCCAAATTTGCATACTACGCCGAGAAGTTCAACGTTCTTCACGTTCTCCCTAGGTTGACGTCATTACGTCGTAGTGTGACAGGGCCTTGAACTGA
>JASIRB010003896.1:0-14520 GCA_030323885.1 Branchipolynoe longqiensis | reverse complement strand
GGTGGGGCAGAGGGGGTGCGCCGTCATGCGCGGCAGCGGGATGACTCGCGCGGGGCCGCGGCACTGGTTGGTTTTGGACCAACGTAGTGTGAGGCGGTCGCCTGTGCGCGAGAAGGCGGCGTCCGCGCGGCGCAGGTGCCGCGATGCGTCGAAAGCCGCGGCGGTGGTGGGCATGAGGTTGGACCTCCGAAGCAGCCCATAGTACATTGACAGCGCGGCGGCCCAGGCAGCCGCGTGGGCGGGGATCCTGGGGTCAATGTGGCGCAATATTGCGTGGAGCATGGCCGGGGTGATGGGGGCCTTCCGACGCGCGGCGTCGCCGCGCTCTCGGCGGATGCCGCGGATGGTGGTGGTGAGCTGGTAGTCACCCTCCAGGGGGTTGGGGAGGCCCCACTCCCGGTGTATAACGCGCACGATGTTGAGATATTGGCGTATCGAGGTGTAGCACATGCGGCGCGCCAGGTGGGCCGCGTAGCGGCAGAGGAGCTCCGAGGAGGCGGGGATGGGCGGTGAGCCCATGGCCGCGCAGAAGCGTAGGTAGGCACGCCTGTGGGTGGCGTATGCTCGCTGTGTGTTTGGCGCGTACGCGGCCTGCTGGTATATGGCCACTTCCCGGTCCAGAGCCGCGCAGTCCATCCTATCGGGGCGCGAGCCAGGAGCCGAATGTGGCCCCGGGCGGGCCCGGGGGGGGGTGCGGCCCGGGGGTCGGTCATGGTGTGCGCCAGTGCCGCTTGGAGCCGCTCCGCTCCCCCGCGGAGCACGAGGCGGCTAGCCGCGTCTGCCACGACGTTGCAGATGCCCGGGTAGTATATTGCGCGCAATTTGAAATTGTGTGTCGCGGACATGTAGTAGACCTGCCGGAGGTAGGCCATAACCGTGGGGTCTTTCGCGGTGCCCCGATTGATGATGGCGGCGGCGGCGGCCTGGTTGTCCGTGTGTACGTACACTTTTTTGTTGGCCCAGGCGTGCGCCCAGAGGTGCGCTGCGGGCACCAGGCTGAGGACCTCTTTATAGTTAATGGAGAGGTGCTGGGTGCCGGGCCAGTCGGCGAAGGCGAGCGCGAACCAGGCGCCGTTGTGGTAGCCCCCCGCCCCATCCAGGCAGGCGTCTGTGGAGATGGGCGTGGCGGGGGCTGGGTCGAGTATGGGGGTGCGCCCGTTGTGGTTGTTGGCGAATAAGATCCACCAGGCTAGGTCCTCGCGCACCGAGGCGGTAACCCTGGCGCGGTGGGAGGGGCGGCAGAGCGCGCCCATGAGGTCGAGTAGACGGCGCAAATGCGTGCGCCCCCCATATATGACCTGGGCGGCCCAGTTCAGCTTCCCGCAGATGGATTGAAGCTCCCGCTTGGAGAGGCTGCGGCGCGCGGCCGCCCCCTTGGCCTCGGCTATGAGGGCCTGAAGCTTAACGCGGGGGAGGCCTAGGGTGAAGTTCACTGTGTTGATCTCCACCCCGAGGAAAGTTATGCAGGTGCTGGGACCTACTAGCTTGCCGTAGTTAATCGCGAATCCCAACTCGCGGAGGAGGGCCATCAGCTCCCCCATGAGGCGGCAGCACTCGCCGCGGTTGGGGTGGGTGACGAAGAAATCGTCGCAGTAGACCAGTATATGGTCGCCCCAGCCCCGAGCGCGCATGACACCCAGCGCTGCCTGCGTGAGCTGGTTGAATACGATAGCACTCAATCGCGCGCCAAACATTAGCCGTGTGTTGTGTAGATATGTGGGGGCGGGGTCGCCCGCGAATGTCCATTGCAGGCCCGCGTACGCGTAGTCGTGGGGGTGTATGCGTACGCTGCGGTACGCGCTGGCCAGGTCCACCTTTCCCATGTAGGCGCCCGGCCGGAGGAGGGCGGCCGCCTGCTCAACGGTTGAGCAGCTGTATCCGGTCCCCTCGGCGTGATCATTGAGTGCGCCCCCCTGGGGCGGGAGGCGTCGTGGATGAGGCGGATCCCCCCCCCCTCCTTGGGGATGGCGCCGAGGGCGCTGGTGATGTGCGCCGGGCCGTCGCGCCGGACGTAACGGCCATTCGCCATCTCGGCGCGCACCTGCGCCTCTACGGCCTCCCGGAAATCGGGACGCGTCGCCGAAGGGTGGTTTGGCTGCAGGGAGGGGGGGCCGTCCACGTGCGTGTTGGTCACTCTGAATTCGTGGCGCACCCCGACCAGGATTTCCGCGCGCGCTGGGGTGTCGGGGGGGAGCAGGCGCTCCCAAGCTTTTGGGATGAGCGCCCCCCCGGACCCCGCCTATTCCTTCTTCTGGTGCTCGAATTTACACGGGGAGTAGGGGCACTTTCCCGTGTTGGCGAACAGGCGGCATATGGTTTTGTCGCCCGCGGTGCTGGAGGCGGCGTCGGCGCGTCCTGCCCTGTGTTGTTGCTACGCCCCTCCATGGGCGCTGCCGGGGTGACCGCTCCGTCCCTTTTGCAGAGGGGCGGGGCGCTGCCTGGGGATGAGGATTTGCATCTCGAGGTAGGTGGCCGCGGTCCCCCAGGCCGTGCCGTGCTCCGCCTGGACCTCCCGGTATTGTGTATCGTAATCGATCACGGACTGCCATTCAAAACGCGCCGCGAAGTTGTGAATGCTCGCCGTGTAGGACATGTAGTATTCTATGTCCATGCGATCCAGGTCGCCCAGTTGGAGCAGGTGGGCTGCGAGGCACTGGTTGGCCGCGCCCACTCCCCCTGCGTCAGGTACACGCACGCGCACGAGTCCTCCTCCGTTTTGAATTGAACGAGGCCTGAGGGGGGGTCGACAATCTGCAGGTACTCCTTGCGCTTTTTCGCTATGCGCCCACGCACGGTGCGCGGGAGGTAGTCGATTATCCTGAGCGCCTTGCTTGACTTTGCGCGGACGGTCAGGTTGTGGCGCGGGTCGGGGCCGGCTCCGTGCCGACTGGGGCGGTTCGCGGGGGCGGTGGTGGGCGCGATGTATCCCGTTGCGCCGGCGGGCCGAATTGCCGGCGCGATTTGCGCGCGGGTGCGCTCCGGCGATTCCGCGTCATCGCTTCCTGTGTTGCCGAGGAGTCGGTCGGCTGCCGTGGAAGTCCAAAGCTGATCGAAGGCTGTGCCCGCCTCCAATATTGCGTGGCGCTCCTGCCGCGCCCTGTCGGTGTTCCGCTGCCGGTCGGCTGCCGTGCGGTCCGCCTGGGCGGGGGGGGGCTGACTGTCCTCCCCCCGGCTGGGGCTCGCGCCCCCACTGGTGCCGAAGCTGGCGTTCCCCAAGTCGCACAGCGCGGCCCGGTGGAGGGCCCGCTGCCCGCGTGAGATGTCGAGGGCCGCGAAATCGGTTTTGTCGATGGCGAGCAGCGCCTCCCTCGTTGTGATGTCCTCTTGGGACATCGTGCCCGTGGTCCTTCTGCTCAGTCCGGCCAGGGTGGCCCAGCTCAAGAATTCAAAATCTTCAAACTCGGTCTCCGCCATGATGGCGTGAGATGCGAAATGCGCGCTAAGGGCAGAGCAGCTCTGACCGTGTGAGCTGGATGCGCGCCCACTGCTGAGTGAGTGGTGAGCCGTTGGGAGCGTTGGCGGGAGAGAGGGACCGTTGCCTCCCCCCGCCTTATCTTAATGGCGACACGGACGGTTGCGCACCGTCGTGCTTCGCCGCCGCCGGCCGGCCCGGCTCCGCGCCGGTTGACCGCTCCCAGGGGCGGCAGGCGCCCGGCGCATCTTCCTCCGCGCTGCGTCTTTTTAAATCCCAGCGGCTATGTATATATATATATATATATATAATATTATAATATACACTTAATCACCTTATATGTAGCCATATATAATATTCAAAAAGCCAGGTTTGAATTAGCATTGGTTCCTGTTTTCACAATTCATTCTCGATTTGGAAAAAAAACACCAAAAAAACGAAGCCAAAATATAAACTGGAGAGTAATATATTTATTCACTAGATTTGTTTCGAACTGTAGTTGGTGTCGACATGTAAAATAGAAACAAATATTGATTGGTTAACTAGATAAACCAATTTAGCGAGCGTTCCCCTATTCACCTTTCTTCACCCCATTCTCCTCCTCCTCCCCATCTCCGCCCCCCCCCCTTGTCCCCCTCCCCACCCCTCGCCCTCCCCCTCCTCCCCCTTACCCCCTCCCCTTGTCCCCCTCTCCACCTGCCCCTCCCAAACCCTCGCCCTTAACCTCCCTCCCCCCACCCTACCCCCTCCTCCTCCCCCTCATCCCCTCCCATTTCTCCTCCCCTCCTTGCTCATCCTCCCCTACCCCTCTTGCCCAGCCCAAACCTCTTGCTCCTCCATCGTCCTCACCTTCTTGCCCTTCCCCTTTCCCTTCCTTCCCTTCCCTTCCTCCCCCCCCCTCCTCTCCTCCTGGTCCTCCCAAGCATTTTTCCCTCCCTCCTTCTCACCTCCCCCCCCCCCTTCCACCATATCCTCCCCGCCCCCCCCCCATCCCCAATCATATCCCGACATGCAGTGGGTTATTATAGGCCTGATGAACCCACAACAATGTAGCAGACGACATTGAACACAACACATGAAAGGCAGCCACAAAACGGGTGTTGCCACGGGGTCACGGAGTGCACCGCAGGTCTCGCCCTTTCTCGTGCCTTTTGCTTCCGCCAGGTCACTGAGGCGCTTCCGGCCCAGGGCTCACACACGAACGCGCGTCTAAGTGGCGGTGTCTCAATTAAATGCACACCCATGGCTCTCTACAGGCATGGGGTGAGTGCTTAGGGCATACAGTGTGGTAAACAGGTGAATTGATATATATATATATATATATATATATATATATATATATATATATATGCTGTATAAGCCATTATACGAGTATAATAAGGCCGGAAGCTTCCATCTTCTCCCCCAGCCTATCTTCTCCCCCCCCCCCCCCAGTCATCTACTGGTGGAGCCTGCTTAACCTACAACCTTCCATCCTACTCATATAATTTGCTAAATAAATTCTAACAATTATTAATAAACTTTTCTTTTTTTTACCGGAATTTGTTTCCCTTGGCCACAAATATATGATTGTGAGCTTTTTAATTTAATGAGTGTCTATTGGCACATAATTGATTGTCTGCTTTTACATGTAAAAGCAATGATTTGAACAAAAAACAAACATTTCTCGCCGTGAATATGGCCTATGCTGCCGATACGGCGTAAAGCAACCACCAATCAATCAATCAATCAATCAATCCTACTCTCACTCATATCCGTTGGGGGGCGCCACACGTCTGTGCACACAGCACTGCCCCCCTCCCTACATACACTCACTGTACCGCCGGATTTATTTGCATACGTTGTACATGTAGGGCCTATCTGTGATATTGATAGGTCATACATATGTGATATCACATATGTATGGTATATAATCATGCAGGTGTACAGTTGAGTACCACCTGAGATAACAAATATATATATAAACTTTTTCGAGCAAGTGAATCAGCATAGTTGGAACATAAGTACCAGGATTACCCAGGTGGCGCCACCACCATCGCACCATAGGCTCGGGCAAAATCCTAGCTGATATCGGACTGGATGAAAAACCGAGCGTATAATGATATATAATAATAATAATGAAATACCTCCAGCCGAGGATTTATACACGTATAGGAATATACTCACTATATTTTGTGGGTGTGATGTTTTATAATGCGTTATTTCACTGTCTTGTATTCCTGTAGTTTCTACGCTTACGTGTACTACCTGAAAACCCCAAGCTAGAGCCCTGTATATGTACAATATACTCAAATATACAGGCTGTTTAGTCTAAATTATACTTATTTAAAATTGTAGTATTACTATTACTGTTGATTAAAGCTGCACAGTCCGATGAAGTATCACATATTCAAAACCAAAAAAATTATCTAGATCTGATTCTACATATCTAACTTAGATAATGGTGCATTTATTAAACATTTGTTTCTGCATAGAAGGGAATACTGAGTCAATTAAATAGAATCTGTTACTGCAGAAGTCTAAGGTGTCAGAGTTTTGGTGTGCTTGCCAAAACTAATTTTACATGCTTGTACTTCAAATATCTAAAAAGTTATCCATTTAAAATAAAAGTTACTTCAAACTGTAGTAAAGTAGATACTAATGATCAATCAAATCTATTTATCTCAGAAAAATGACAGAAACTCAAAACCATCGGACTATGCAACTTTAATTTGACTGGGAGTAAAGATAATGACGCTATAATTTAAAATCTGATAGAAGGGAGGTGGGTGGGAAAACTTCACATGAAGTGAGTTCCAGGATGGTTGGTTGGTTGTTGGAGTTTACATCCTGGCAACATCTAAGGTCATATCAGGGCCTACTTGTGACAGTGTGCGCTCATGGTGACTTTATAGTGCTGTCCCACTGGGAGACCAGGCCACCAGCACGATAGCCTGATGTCCCACTCAGTCACAGTATCCTGATACTGAGCCAATCAGTCCTTGCCATATCCTAATAATGCTTATCACTAGGGTAGGAAGCGACAAGTATCAATCTTTAAGTCATAGGTTTGACTCGACCAGGGTTCGAATCTGTGGGTTCGAATCCTACGATCTACAAAAAAGGGAGACGGATGCTTAACTCATTCAGCCATGCTGTCTGGTCATGCTTGAGGGCTCATCTGGACAATGAACTATATTCACCCCCCACTACACCCTAGTCTCCTCCTTTGTGAATCATAGTGTGATAATCACGCAATACCTATATTGTAGTCACCAATAATCACGCAATAACTATATTGTAGTCACCAATAATCACGCAATAACTATATTGTAGTCACCATAACCTCTTCTAGTACTAATAGTATCCAATTCCCCTTACTACTCTAATTTTGTGGGTGTATTTAATTACATAACGTGTAAATAAAATCATTGCGTATTCACCCTGAACTTTTCGGTTTTGCTAAAGAGTAAATCGTTTATTAAATAAAGCACAATTCAAGGTAAAAAACGATAAAAAAATTACGACCTCTGGACCAAAACATATTTGGAGAGGTGGGGTGCATTCGTTGAGATTAAGCAGGGGAAATTTCAATCGCAGACAATTGGTCTTCCTCATTCCACTGCTCCTTGCCCTATCCTGGTAATGTCAAGTGCCAGGCTAGGTAGCGACATGTATCAATTTGTAAGTCATTGGTTTAACTCGGCCAGGGTTCAAACCCGGAGTTTAAATCACATGACCTCCCAGAATGGGAGGCGGACACTCAACTCATTCGGCCATTGCGTTTGGCCACCTGCCTTCCAACTTCTAACTTTATGAGTCTAAGCGCTTAACGTTGGATAGTTCGATGGTTTTGAATTTCTGTATTTTTTCTGAGATAAATATATTAGATCGATCACTAGTATCTACTTTACATTAGTTCAAAGTTACTTTTATTTTAAATGGTAAACTTTAGAATTATTTTAAGTGCAAACATGGAAAATTAGTTTTGGCAAGCTTGCCAAATCTCTGACACCATAGACTTCTGCAATAACAGGTTCTGTTAAATATTGCCTTCTACGCAGAACCAAATGCTTAATAAGTGCATCAGTATCTAAGTTAGATATGTAAAATTAAATCTAGATAATTGGTTTGGTTTTGAAAATTTGATATTTCATTGGACTATGGAGCCTTAAGCACAGCTCGGACCTAGTTCTGATCAAGTTCCTAAATCCCAACGTCAGTAAACATAGCCTGCACTAACACCTATAGCCTCAGGTGGAAGGGGCAGGGGGGGGGGGGTTAAAGGAAGGGGTTGAGGGAGCGGGAGAACCCCACCCCCCCCTCCCACTCCCATTTCCACTTCCAATTTTACCTGCCTAAAACCCCCACTCCCTTTTCAACTCCAATGCAGAAGTCCCATTTAGGACACGGTCCATTGGCTCAATCCCTAAACACTGCGTCCCTATGGGAATGTCAGTGTTTAACTTTTATTTTGGTCCGTCAGGAGTGGCGGCGGAAGCTTCTGGTCAATCGGACCCACACCACGCATCCGGCGCAGTGAACTCACCGGACATGCGCATGCGCGACCGGAAGTGCCAGCTAAGGCCTATGCCGTATCCATGTGGGGTTTTATAGCACTGCTATTATTTTGATGCTGTTGCCAGGGATGGGATCAGACTCGGTGGAATGGCACTAGTGCCGTACGAAGTCACTAACATATAGAACTGCAGTGAAGAACGAAGCCGCTCAGCGGCATTTGTGAATGTGTGGATAAGCCATACGTGCATGGAGTTTGCGACATGTATGCATGCGAAGCCATAGACACGGAGCCCATTTTATATTAGTGGTCCTACTTCCCTCTTCGATATATTATAGCAGACTCTGTATGATTATATATGATTACATATGATTGTCGATGTTTATATACGATTATATACAATTATTTATGATTACACATGATTAGATAATTATGCCTATGTATGATTATATATGATTACATATGATTGTCGATGTTTATATACGATTATATGCGATTACACATGAGTAGATAATTATGACTATGTATGATTATATATGAGTTATGACTCTATATGATTACATAAGAATACATGTGATTACATATGATTACCTGTGATTATATGTGATTATATGTGACTTTATGTGAGTGTATGTGATTTTATGTCATTATATGTGACTTTATGTGATTATGTGTGATTATATTTGATTATATATGATTATAATATGACTATCATATATATGACTATGAGTACACACGAATATATATGATTACATGTGATTTCATGTGATTATGTGTGACTACATTTTGATTATATATGACTATTGTATATATGACTATGTGATCATACATGGCTGTGTACGGTTATGTATGATTATGTATGATTATGTGTGATTATGTATGATCATGTATGATTATTTATGATTTTGTCTGAATATGTATGATTATGTATGATCATTATGATTATGTATGATTATGTATGATTATGTATGATTATGTATGATTGTGCATGAGTATGTATGATCACGTATGATTATGTATGATTATATGTGATTATATGTGATTATATGTGATTATATGTGATTATGTGTGGTTATATGTAATTATATGTGATTATATGTGACTATATGTGATTATATGTGATTATATGTGATTATATGTGATTACATGTGATTATATGTGATTATATGTGATTATATGTGATTATATGTGATTATATGTGATTATATGTGATTATATGTGATTATATGTGATTATATGTGATTATATGTGATTATATGTGATTACATGTGATTATATGTGATTATATGTGATTATATGTGATTATATGTGATTATATATAAACAAGGAACTGCTATGCCCATGATTCTCCGTGGACTCTAGTTCTCCAACATACCACCTCGGCGCCACCTGCGTGTGATCCCTACACTGCCTCACTATATACCGGAGGAGTTTTACTGCAGTTGTTTTAATTCAGTATATATTTATACATATATGTAAGAAGGAAGGCTAGGAGTCATGCATAGCAATTTAGCGTAAGGGCGACATCATTTATTTACACAGCAATGATATAGCTTAGATCATCAGCCTGGCAGGCAAGATCCTGGATGTACCAATCATCCATAACTTTCAATAACCAATGTGATACACCAGAACACATAGCAATTAAATCATACAGTAATCATATCAATCATAAATGATATCTGGCTGGGCCACTGCCCTACCGCAAAGAAAAAAACAAAAAAAAACACGATGTTGTTCAGGGTGCGGTTGACAAGCGAGTGTCGAGTCCTGTGCACCTCTGGCCTGGATGTGCGTGCGCCGACAGTGGCGCCGCGAGTCCCCTGGCGTCGAACCCAGGAACCACAATGGTGGTTGTTTATCAAAGAAGTAGTATAGCCGGATTCCTTCTAGTTACACCTGCATACAGAGGGTCTGTATACGCGCTGTAAGAAGGAAGGCTAGGAGTCATGTATTGCAATTTAGCGTAAGGGCGACATCATTTATTTACACAGCAATGAAATAGCTTAGATCATCAGCCTGGCAGGCAAGATCCTGGATGTACCAATCATCCATAACTTTCAATAACCAATGTGATACACCAGAACACATAGCAATTACTCATACAGTAATCGTATCAATCATAAATGATATCTGGCTGGGCCACTGCCAAGGGCCACCGGCCGAACCCAGCCAAGTGGAAGAGAAAAAAAGAAAGAGAGAGAGAAAAAAAAAAATATATATATATATAATCAAGAAGAATATTCTTAAGTATTAACTGTCTAATTACAAACATATATCAATTGAGGCAGCTGCTCGAATATCATTAAGGATCCGATCTGAAATCGGTAAGGTGATGTATTTATACACACAATCTGACTTCCAATCACCTCGGGCTCTAATCTCCTCTATAGACGCACCTTCCATATGTAGAAAGGTGCACCCACCCCTTCTCAGTGAATGGCAAGAGTAATCATCTGGGTTAAGCCCTGTTCGAACACACAAATACTTAATCGTTGATTGAAGCACTGCATAAGTCAATGGCTTATAGCCGTGAGCAGACTGAACCTGAAATGCTAACGCGTCCTTGGACATAGGTACCTGCTTAAAATGTAGTTTCGTCCAATAGACCGCACATAATGATTTATTTTTTAACTCCGCTACTGGAATAAGTAATTTACGTTCACAAAATTGAATCGTTTTTGATCTCCTGACGGAAATAATCATTCCCCAGGAAAAAAATTCAAAATCGCACCTTCTCAAGGTTGAATCCGACTGAGTCAACTGACACTTGCGTAACAGTCCCCTAAAACCTGTCAGTATAGCAGCTCTAGTCGCAACATGTCCATAGGAATCTGTTAACCAATCAAACATATTCAATAAATCCCTAGGTAATAGAGGCTTTGCAGCCTTAACCTCGCACCCAAGAATCCGCTTCAAACCCCCAAGGGTAGTTTTTACGGTATGATCTGTATAATCAATAGGACTTGCATTTTGAGATTTCAAGAAAAAATTTAAAGCAGAGAGATAATTAGTTATAGAACTGTATTTCAAACTATGTGAAAGCCAAGTTATATATATTGCTACCTGGTTGGACGGACACGGCAACGGCACCAATAGACCTTGGAATTGGTCAATGAATGAAAAGTACTTCCTTATTTGCATTGAACGCATAGCGACTATTGGGTGCATAATACTGCATTGCAATTGCCTTCGCCTCCATCTGCAGCGTTGCCAGACCTACAAATGCAACTTGAACAAATGAGAACAACACAACACCATTGAACTATCGACCTCTGATATCCTTCCTAGCTGTTTCGGGCTATCCCATCTACTCAAGCTATCACTAAGTACATTGTAATGGGTTTTTATATGCACGGCTGTTATACTAAATAATAACATACTACAAAAACCAGCATTAAAACATAAATACAAGTAGTCAGGTCTAATATAATAATAGAAAATATAATTGATAAAACAGAACAAACAATCAAAAGAAACACAAATATAACAACTACACAGAATTTTACGCAGAGAGTTTGTAAATAATAAGCATGCCATCCAACAGCACAAAAGAATATTACATACCTCCCCATCCCCTCCCCCGTCCCGCCAACACACCCCAACACACACAAACAACCCAACCACAACACCCACTAACAAGCCCCCCGACACCCAAAATATCCGCTTTATCATGTCCATTATGATTTGATTTTTTGTCACACCTTTCACCAAAGCAGCCCTCACTGTGTTATTATCAGTGACGAATACTATATTTTTATTTGTCCATTGCATACACCATCTATCAACAGCTGCTACCACCGCCCACATCTCTTTAATATTTATGTGTGCACGAACTACTTCAATAGGCGTTACAACCCTATGGTAAGACAATGCGTGAATTGGCCGGTCCTCTTCAAAAAACTCCGACACACCAGTCCAAACCATGCAGCGCGCCATAGCCTTGCTGTGACGCGTCAGTATACACTGATAAACTCCCCTGCTGGCCTATCAATATTTTTTGCTCACCATTAAACTGGTCTACATATCCTAGCCACCAATCTATCTCCTCACGGAAGGAACTGTTTATCCTGTACTTATAATATGGAAGCTTAAGGGTACTCACCGCCCTATGAATTTGAGTAGAAAAAGACCTACCGCCACACACTACAACAGAACAGTGCGATAGCCGACCACCTAATTGTTCCAACTCTTTCCTAGTAGCTTTCTTTTTACCAACAAGCTCGTTTAGATGATTTTTTAATTTCAATAACTTATCACCCGGCAGCTTAACCTTCATAGCTATACTATCTATTATTATTCCCAGGAACCTAGCTTCCGTAGAAGGCGATATCATCTTTGAGAAATTTATATAAAATCCCAATCTTCTTAGAATAAAAATTAATTGCTGCTGAATCAAACGACAATCCTCATAGTCATATCCCAACACAGCAAAATCATCTAAATAATTAACTATACGGTTATTACCCTGCCTGACTGCACAACGATAAATAAAATCTGATATTTTACTAAAAATATAAGGGCTAGAAGATAACCCCATTGACAACCTATTGTCAACAAAATATTTAACCTGACCATTAATATCCCACCTCAAACCTTGTTTAACTCTATCATAAGGGTGAATGCTAACAGCTCGATAAGCATCCTGGATGTCAACTACCGCAATATAATCTCCCTGTACAAGTAACTTCAATAATGTATCAACATTTTTATAATGAAATTTACAGCATGTATCAGACACAAAATTGTTTACCGATTTCCCATAAGGTTTACTACAATCAACTATTACCCTGTAACCTGAATTAGCTTTAGGAATACAGAACATATTATGAGAGCAAGTAGGAAGAATCTCAGTTGGAGAAATATATCCTTTTTCAACCTCGGTTTGCAATTTAGTTTGTATGAAAATATTATGCTTACTGTCATCCTTACTCGTGTATGTGCTATTATAAGAATAAGGAAATTGTTCATTAATTATTTTAAATCCAAAAATAACACCATGTAATATATAGTCCCAGTCTGGGTCGGTATCACCACGGAAAAAAACCTCTGCAAATACTCGACAGGGTTTAAGCTGGACTGCAACACCTGCAATTTTATGTGTGCAAGCACAATAACCATGAACACAGCTGGGGAAAACTGGGAAATTACATTTAAACTCACCATTAGTATATTTATCAGTAGCTGTAACACTGTAACCGTCCACTGTATTACAACCTTGTAACCAAGATGTATTAATGGGTATCATAAAGGGAAGTTGATTAACCGTACTGTCTACAGTGCCACTATGCACCGGTACATGCTCGGCTATTTTAAGCAGAGTCAGAGAAGCACACCCCTCCCCTTTCATTACTACAACTGTATCAATTCCCTTATGCTTATTCTTAGTTGTTAATTTTGAAGTAGACTCCAATGAACTATTTAACTTAATTCTTGAATAAGTAGCATTATTCCCATCACGTGTAACTCTAATTTTTCAATCCCTACGGCATTTTACGCGTTTATGACTCCGACTCCCACACCGTGAACACCAATGACCATAATCACATGTCATACTATCACGTGAACAGCCCTGCTCACCATTATGCGCAAAACAAGGTTTCTTCCCGTCCCGAGCATATAGACGGTTTGAAGTGTTAGACGAACTAGCTCCGTTGGTCTTCTTATTGTCTTTTAAATTTTCAAATGCATAGTGCCGCAACGCTAAGTCATTATTACCAGCTTGAAATGCCTCAAACCCTTGTTTCTGCGCTAATTTACGAATACCGGCATCATAAGCTACTGCGCCGAATTATTGAAATTATTGAATTTAGCTTTAGCACTCAAGAAGCTTATGTGGTTTAACATAGCATGACATGCACTCATGTCCTCGTAGGCACTACTGTCCTGGAACCAAGCGCACGTGGCCTCAATAATTTCATATGTATTTAATTTTTTGACTTGCTTTCTGTCCACCGTGTGGTGTTTCAAAGACCACTTACGCTGCCGCCGCCTCTCAGTGCTGGGCGTCCGGCTTCCCGAGCTAGAAGAGGACGACCTCCGACGACGCCGGTGACCACCGCGCGCGTGACCCGACTTGCTCAGCCCCCTTTTTTCCGACACGTCTTCCGACACCTCTAACGCACTCAGCTCCTCCTCCACTAGCTTACGCTGCTTCTTCAACGCCGCCACACGCCGCTTCCTCTCCAAAACGTCCACTTCCCGGGTTAAAGCCGCCTCTTCTTCCAGCAAATTGTCGCTCAACACACCTCCGGTCGCGCCACGCACCTCACTTTTCACGTCAGTATTCATTTCGCATATCTGTTCAACCGGTTGTAAGGCTTCAGGAACAGGGTGCGCTCGTGTTGCTCTCTTTTTAGTTGCTGATAACCGCATTGGACACAGCTCGTTGACTGGTAACATGTGTTTCTGGCCGCACGGACCACAGTAGTCGGACATCTGTTGCCTATGTCTGGGAACGCCCCCTGCTATGCCGGTGTCACACACCGCTCGGAGAAAACACGATGTTGATCGGAGTGCGGTTGACAAGCAAGTGTCGAGTCCTGTGCACCTCTGGCCTGGATGTGCGTGCGCCGACAGTGGCGCCGCGAGTCCCCTGGCGTCGAACCCA
>JASIRB010001231.1:0-38235 GCA_030323885.1 Branchipolynoe longqiensis | reverse complement strand
ATCGCACATGTGTGTGTACACAGTCACTACAGTGTCAGTGTCACATCCACGTGAAACGTCCAAGTTTCCGGTTGTATTTAGTGCTGGTGAGTGATAATAGGGGATTCTATCAGTTGACTCAATTCACACCGGTTTTATAGTTATTAATACACTATTATTCACACATACACATACATCAATATTAAAAGTAAAGTATATGAGTGTTAATATATCATAAATTAGACCTGTAGCATAGCACATGTGTGTGTCCACAGTCACTATAGTGTCAGTGTCACATCCGCGTGATCTTGCTTTTACCCATATTCCGAATTGGAGTATTGAAGGAGCCCTTAAATAACACAGAATAAGCCGGATATAGTAGAACTGCGATATAGTAAAACTAAAAGAGATTATCCACCGAGGTGTACATAAACATTATTACCACAAACGTGATATAGACGATCTACAGAGATTAATAAATGCTCTATCAGCTGTTCATTTTGAATGTAGGTTTAAATCTGGACGGCATATTTACGGCATATTATGTGCCGCCGTATATGTCTAAAGTTTATGTTATTTGTCCAGGTAGGAAACACTACCAGGACTTCCTGTTCTGTAGCTGCATGGACCGGATGGAAACGCTTGTCCGGTTAGGATTCTGGCCGGTTACACCTACAACCCCTACTTCGGCCATTGACATGCGCCTCATGGACCGTGCACGCTCGTTCTTGCTGAAAGGACCTGTTGCCTTGAAAAAGTTTTGTGCCGCCACCACCGATCATGTCCAGAGCCTGCCACACAACAAGGAAACGAAGGTATCATAGTCCCTCGGAAGGATTTGTCATGACACTGGTGCTTAATAGCGCAGCTTAAAAACAAACTCCATCATGAGCAGTTAAAGTTTGTAGATGTTATTGGGTAACGTCACATTTCTTAAAGTATACTAAAACTAAACTGTAAATAGGTTTGTTATATTTACTCTACTTCACATGAAATATCAGTAACTAGAGAAGTCCTATGTCAATGCCAAACTAAACTGTCAATAGGTTTGTTATATTTACTCTACTTCACATGAAATGTCAATAACTAGAGAATACCTATGTCAATGCCAAACTAAACTGTAAATAGGTTTGTTATATTTACTCTACTTCACATTAAATATCAATAACTAGAGAATACCTCTGTCAATGCCAAACTAACAGTATGCCAGTTGACACCTACTTGCACTGGCAGAAATATGTCCCCAATGCACCAATTGTAGATCTCTATCAATCCTAAACTAACCAATTGACTTATTTCCAGGAGACTGATTGAGATTATTTGATAGTACTTTATGTCAGTCCCTAGTGCAAGCCAATGCATTTTTCTTAACAGTTGGCACTATATCGCGCTATCCTGCAATGTGCTCCACAGCACAGACAGTTTGTCTATGATGTCGATCGGTCGAGTGATCTGTTGCCGGACTTCCCAGATGGCAGCAAATGTCCCATCTGTGAGCATACCAAAGAGGAACTACCACTGGTAGTGAGTCTGGACAGTAATTTCCGATTAGTGCGGAAAAGTTTGGCAGGTCCCAGCTTCTATCCACCACAGCAAGGGACAAAATTCTTCATTCCTCCCCAAGATGTCAACCCTTATCTACGAGATGATAACCAGCCGGCAAATGTCGATGTATGTATTCTAACGTCTAACGTCCACCTAAATATATAGTGAACACCTGATTTGACGGTTCGTAGTGAACCATTATTGGTTCTGACAGTGAACACCCGGTAGCAGCACTAAGCAGTAACGTAATACTAGATCTCTCTTAGTAAAATAAGTGCAATTCAATTACCGGTCATTAGTCTTGACACGTTATTGCCTCTCGTCCACCTAAATATATAGTGAACACCTGAGTTGACGGTTCGTAGTGAACCATTATTGGTTCTGACAGTGAACACCCGGCAGCAGCACTAAGCAGTAACCTAATACTAGATCTCTCTTAGTAAAAAAAGTGCATTAGTATTGCACCCTTATTGCTTCTCGCAGTGAACACCAGTTGGCAGCACTCCGCTGTCCGCTACAACTATAGTATGATCATATCAATTAACTTAACGCTGTCTCGTAATAGTGTGTACTACTTTGTTTTACAGATGTGTCATGATTTCCGAGCCGGGGGTCGTGGAGCCTTCCGAAACCGTGGCCTTGATGTCAGCGGCGTTTTCAGCTCTGTGTGTGTCCACGACCATCCCTGCCACTTTATAAACATGACAGCTGGAGAAAAGTAAGTGTTAGCTTCATGTTGTCGATTGCCAACATTACCAAATCTACTTGTCACCATTAAACGTGGTCAGTGCTTCAGTTTGTAGATTGACAACATTACCCACTACAGTTCCGAGCATTAAACTTGGATACCGTACCCCCCCGCAGTCTAAAACATATTTATTGAAACAGATACGAATATTCAGTCTCTGTCATAAAGAAACTTACTGCGCAGGCTGCCGGGCGGGAGCTGAGGATTCTATACGATGTTTCCGGCCGACGTTTTCTGTTTCTCCTATCTGCAAATTTGCACATAATTTGGTATTCGTGTTTGTAGAATGGGCAATCCAGTCTCTGTCATAAATAAATTTACCGCGCAGGCTGCCGGGCGGGAGCTGAGGATTCTATACGATGTTTCTTGCCGACGTTTTCTGTTTCTCCTATCTGCAAATTTGCACAAAATTTGGTATTCGTGTTTGTAGAATGGGCAATCCAGTCTCTGTCATAAATAAATTTACCGCGCAGGCTGCCGGGCGGGAGCTGAAGAATCAACGTTTTCTGTTTCTCCCATCTGCAAATTTCCACCACATTTGACTTTCTTGTTTGTAGAATGGGATATCCAGTCTCTGTCATAAAGAAAGTTACCGAGCAGGCTGCCGGGCGGGAGCTGAAGATTCTCTACGATGTCGCCTGCCGACTGCGCCCACAGTTGGGAACTTCCGGGGGTGCCCATGCATCAACTGTCTCTTGCAGTACCAATGTTCCACGGTTACTCGCATGATGCTGGTTGTCAGGTATATACTCCTCCACTTTCCGCCACTGCCGCCCCCGCTAACTTATCTCCACCTTTATACGTTTGAAATTATGCATTTATAACTTATATTCACATCTTTATACGGTTGAAATTATTCATTTATAACTTATATTCACTTCTTTTTTCAACATGTTCTGTTCTCGTTAACCATTGTAGATTCAATATAATCCACGCCTGCTGCCCGATTTCCGGATGGCCGATGGGGAGAACATCGAACGCTTCTGGTCCACCCTGGGACGAATGGCGTACATCACCCGTGAGATGTCGGCCACCCACCGACAGGACCTGCTGGTCGCGGCGTTGCTGCACATGAGCAGGAAATCCATCTCTCAAGCGCCTAGTACTATGAGTCGGCGTCTGCGCTCCGCTACACGCCAGGCTGAAACAGCACGGGCTGATATCGCCAGACTGTGTGCCACAGAAAAAGGTAACTATATTAACGTTTTCGTCAGTGCTTACCCGCTCCAGTGTTTGATTTTAGGTTCAACCCAGTTACACTACCGATGTAACTGAGTTTCATTACACTAATCGACTGAATATGTGTGAAGCATTTGTAATTTATGCACTTTCTTTAGATTAACGTTTCCACAAGTGAATACCCGGTCCCATGTTTGAATATAGGTTAAACCCATTTACATTACCGATGTAATCTGGTTTCATTATGCTAATCCACTGACCTTTCTTTATATGATTACCCGGTCCCGTCTTTGCATTTAATCATTTTATTTAGGTTTAATTACGTACCCAGTTACCTCGTTACATCACGACATGTTAATAAATGTTTCAGTGGACGGAGAGGCCTTAACTCCGGCCACCATTGCCGTATGGGCTGGGGGCTTTCAAGAATCGTACGGACGGATCCGTAGGGTGCGTCAACCAACTCTAACAGCTCGGGAGAAGTATGCGCGTGAGTGGAACAACTACTACTCCCTGGTACGCCATCGGGTGGATGAGCCTGTGCTGCCTGCAGACATCCAGCTGAATGAGGAACTAGCCACGTGAGTAACACGGTTATGAAAATCCCTCTTTAAAACTATAACTAAAAGATAATTACAAAAATACAATATAATCAAGTTCCCTCTTTAAAACTCTAACTAAAATGTACTTACTATACTATAAATACAATATAATCAAGTTTTACAAGGATTTAAACATCGACGACTACCACCACTTAAACAATTTAAGATCACTCTAAATCCAATATAATTACTAATTACTACAATATAATATAATCAAGTTTTACAATGATTGGAATCACTATAAATCCAATCGAATTACTATGAATAACATATAATCAAGTATCTTTTGTTTTAGCACCTTGTACTGCTTGTTGAGCAACTGAAATGATCATTAATAACATATAATCAACTTTTACAAGGATTGAAATCACTATAAATAGTATATAAGTCCACTGAATTAAAAAGTGACGAGATTCAACACTGCACATTATGCCATGTTTATTAGCAGCAATTATTAACGTACATACAATCTTTTGGCAGGAGTGAAGCTGGATTGGATCGTCGTGAACGATCGCTAAAGGTGCGCCGTCGATGGACAGAGGGCAGTGCTCTGCTGAGGTGTCACCTTCAACGGTCACGCATCAAGTTGTCTGCTGCCATCCGAATGCGGATGCATCAGCAGTCGATGGAACGCCGCCATCTAACACTGTTGAAGAGAACTGCGCATGGAAATGATGCCGCTCAACGCGTTTCCATTCAGTTGCGTGCTGTGAACGGTAAGTTGTCGCGCTCACTACGCGATTACATTGTCCAGTTAGCACTTCCTGCAGCAGAGCAACCCACACTGGCCATGGTTCGCGAACCCGACGCTCCATTCTACAACGACATGCAAGATGCGGAGACCGTCTGCTACAGCGTGCGTATGTCGGCTGTCTTTGCACATGAACTTTCAAACAGGGCTGAAGAAGAGCTACGGTGTCTACGTCTTGAGATAGTTGCGCTGATGTCACATTATATATCCTGTAAGGCCCAGCTGCAGCAGGCTCTTCTACGTGCTGAAAGCCCCGGTGTGAAGGCATTTATTTTGAGTAAATTACAGGGTAACGAGCTGATCCAGCACGATGTTGCTCATGTTGCTAGGCTCAAATTCCAGATCGATATTGAGTTGGATCAGACGTTTCTGCATAGAATTGTTGCCGGTACGCATGCTATACGTAGTAGTAGTGAAAGCGGGAGTGGGAATGAAAGCGAAGTGGATAACAATTCCTTCCACGATTCAGAGCAGATGGATGTGGATGAGCTTCTACTACACTTAGAGGGGTCTTCTTCAGATGAGAATTAAATTAATCGGGTATATTAAATCTATCGGGTGTATTTCGGTTAATTGTGTAGTAAAACTATTTACTCTGTCCATACTTGCGAATAAGAACACTACCAATAGTACAGTTATTAATACATTAGTATTCACACATACACATACATCAATAGTAAAAGTAAAGTATATGAGTGTTAATATATCACAACTTAGACGTGTAGCATCGCACATGTGTGTGTCCAGTCACTACAGTGTCAGTGTCACATCGGCGTGAAACGTCCAAGTTACTTGCGCATAAGAACACTACCGTAGTGCAGTTTCCTTCTTATTATCCTAGTACTGTATTTTGTTGTCAGTGGTAGTTCTCTATAGTGGCTGTAGCCATTTTTTAACGGTCGGGCAAACCAGTTGTATTTAGTGCTGGTGAGTGATAATAGGGGATTCTATCAGTTCACTCAATTCACAACGGTTTTATAGTTATTAATACACTAGTATTCACACATACACATACAGCAATAGTAAAAGTAAAGTATATGAGTGTTAATATATCATATCGTAGATGTGTAGCATCGCACATGTGTGTGTCCAGTCACTACAGTGTCAGTGTCACATCGGCGTGAAACGTCCAAGTTACTTGCGCATGAGAACACTACCGTAGTGCAGTTTCCTTCTTATTATCCTAGTACTGTATTTTGTTGTCAGTGTTAGTTCTCTATAGTGGCTGTCACCATTTTTTTTTTTAACGGTCGGGCCAACCGGGTTTGTTTGTATTTAGTGCTGGTGAGTGATAATAGGGGATTGTTTCAGTTCACTCAATTCACAGCGGTTTTTTTTTTGTTTACTTTTAACTGTTATTAATACACTAGTATTCACACATACACATACAGCAATAGTAAAAGTAAAGTATATGAGTGTTAATGTATCATAACTTAGACGTTTAGCATCGCACATGTGTGTGTCCAGTCACTACAGTGTCAGTGTCACATCGGCGTGAAACGTTCAAGTTACTTGCGCATAAGAACACTACCGTAGTGCAGTTTCCTTCTTATTATCCTAGTACTGTATCCTAGTACTGTATTTTGTTGTCAGTGTTAGTTCTCTATATTGGCTGTCACCATTTTTTAACGGTCGGGCAAACCGGTTGTATTTAGTGCTGGTGAGTGATAATAGGGGATTCTATCAGTTCACTCAATTCACACGGGTTTTATAGTTATTAATACACTAGTATTCACACATACACATACAGCAATAGTAAAAGTAAAGTATATGAGTGTTAATATATCACAATTTCGACGTGTAGGGGGGGTAAGTGAAGTATATGTGTGTAATATTGTTGATGTATGTTAGCAGTAGACGGTGAGCATTAGATGTTGAGCAGTAGATGGTCTAACTTCCTCGTGGGTTTTAAACCTTCTACTGCTCACTGTCTAATGCTCACCTTCTACTGCTTGTCGAGCAAAATAACTGTACCAGTATGGTGTGATGTTTATTGTTAGCAATAGACGGTGAGCATTAGATGTTGAGCAGTAGATGGTCTAACTCCTGGCTGGTTGCGTTTTAAACCTTCTACTGCTCACTGTCTAATGCTCACCTTCTGCTGCTTGTCGAGCAAAATAACCGTACCAGTATGAAGTGCAATGAGCACAAATTAGTGTATGTGAAGTATTACTATATGTAGTATTAGTATATGGTGATAGTGAGGTGTATCTGTCAATGAATTAATGAAAATTAATGTGTGGTATAATTTGTTGTATATTCAATTGTATGGTAGTGTGTGTTTGTTTGTTGATTTCGGTGTATGTTAGCATGATGTGATGTTGATTGTTAGCAGTAGACGGTGAGCATTAGATGTTGAGCAGTAGATGGTCTAACTCCTGGCTGGTTGCGTTTTAAACCTTCTACTGCTCACTGTCTAATGCTCACCTTCTACTGTTGTCAACAAAAGCGTACCAGACATAATGTAACTGAGCAATGTTTATTTTATGTAGTGGGTAAGTGAAGTATATGTGTGCAATATTGTTGATTTGGGTGTTGTATGAGGCCAAATGAGGCGTAACCAGTATGCTGTGAAAGTGAGCAATAGGTATTTATTTGTATTATTTGTATATAGTGTGTGTGATTATGAATACCAATGAACTACCAATGAACTTATTACATTTTTTATGTAATATTGTTGATTTCGGTGTATGTTAGCAGTAGACGGTGAGCATTATATGTTGAGCAGTAGATGGTCTAACTCCTCGCTGGGTTTTAAACCTTCTAGTGCTCACTGTCTAATGCTCACCTTCTACTGCTTGTCGAGCAAAATAACCGTACCAGTATGATGTGATGTTTATTGTTAGCAGTAGACGGTGAGCATTAGATGTTGAGCAGTAGATGGTCTAACTCCTCGCTGGTTGCGTTTTAAACCTGCTACTGACTCAATGTCTAATGCTCACTCTTCTACTGCTTGTCGAGCAATAAAATAACCGTACAAGTATGATGTGATGAGCAAATATTATATGTGAAGTAATATTATATGGAGTGAAGTGGTTCTGAGCAATATTGTATGAATGGATGAAATAACAATGAAATTATCTGTGTAAATTTGTGTCTTATTTGTACATAGTGTGTGTTTTTTTATTTCGGTGTATGTGTTTGTTGATTTTGGTGTATGTTTATTGTTAGCAGTAGACGGTGAGCATTAGATGTTGAGCAGTAGATGGTCTAACTCCTGGCTGGTTGGGTTTTAAACCTTCTACTGCTCACCGTCTAATGCTCACCTTCTACTGCTTGTCCAAACACAAAAGCGTACCTGACAGAATCTAAGCTGAGCAATGTTAATTTTATTGAAGTGGTAAGTGAAAGTATTTGAGTGTTAAATATTGTTGATTTATTTGGGTGTATGAGCATATGGGCGTACCAGTATGCTGTGATTGAGCATAAGTTATGTATATTTTATTATTTGTTATTATAGTGTGTGTGATTATGAATACCAATGAACTACCAATGAACTTATTAAATTTTGTGTGTAATATTGTTGATTTCGGTGTATGTTAGCAGTAGACGGTGAGCATTAGATGCTGAGCAGTAGATGGTCTAACTCCTCGTTGGGTTTTAAACCTTCTACTGCTCACTGTCTAATGCTCACCTTCTACTGCTTGTCGAGCAAAATAACCGTACCAGTATGGTGTTATGTTTATTGTTAGCAGTAGACGGTGAGCATTAGATGTTGAGCAGTAGATGGTCTAACTCCTGGCTGGTTGCGTTTTAAACCTTCTACTGCTCACTGTCTAATGCTCACCTTCTACTGCTTGACGAGCAAAATAACCGTACCAGTATGATGTGATGAGCAATAGTGTATGTGAAGTATTACTATATGTAGTATTACTATATGAAGTGAGGTGTAACTGAGCAATGAATTAATGAAATTATGTGTGTAAATTTGTGTATTAATTGTATGTAGTGTGTGTTTGTTGATTTTGGTGTATGTTAGCATGATGTGATGTTTATTGTTAGCAGTAGACGGTGAGCATTAGATGTTGAGAAGTAGATGGTCTAACTCCTGGCTGGTTGCATTTTAAACCTTCTACCGCTCACTGTCTAATGCTCACCTTCTACTGCTTGTCAAAGACAAAAGCGTACCAGACAGAATGTAACTGAGCAATGTTAATTTATGAAGTGGTAAGTGAAGTATATGTGTGTAGTATTGTTGATTTGGGTGTATGAGCAAATGGGCGTACCAGTATGCTGTGAAGTGAGCAATAGTTATTTATATGTATTATTTGTATATAGTGTGTGTGATTATGAATACCAATGAACTACCAATGAACTTATTAAATTTTGTGTGTAATATTGTTGATTTCGGTGTATGTTAGCAGTAGACGGTGAGCATTAGATGTTGAGCAGTAGATGGTCTAACTCCTCGCTGGGTTTTACACCTTCTACTGCTCACTGTCTAATGCTCACCTTCTACTGCTTGTCGAGCAAAATAACCATACCAGTATGGTGTGATGTTTATTGTTAGCAGTAGACGGTGAGCATTAGATGTTGAGCAGTAGATGGTCTAACTCCTGGCTGGTTGCGTTTTAAACCTTCTACTGCTCAATGTCTAATGCTCACCTTCTACTGCTTGTCGAGCAAAATAACCGTACCAGTATGATGTGATGAGCAATAGTGTATGTGAAGTATTGCTATATGTAGTATTACTATATGGAGTGAGGTGTAACTGAGCAATGAATTAATGAAATTATGTGTGTAAATTTGTGTATTAATTGTATGTAGTGTGTGTTTGTTGATTTCGGTGTATGTTAGCATGATGTGATGTTTATTGTTAGCAGTAGACGGTGAGCATTAGATGTTGAGCAGTAGATGGTCAAACTCCTGGCTGGTTGCATTTTAAACCTTCTACTGCTCACTGTCTAATGCTCACCTTCTACTGCTTGTCAAACACAAAAGCGTACCAGACAGAATGTTACTGGTCAATGTATTTATGGGTGGGTGTGGGAAGTATATGTGTGTAATATTGTTGATTTGGGTGTATGAGCAAATGGGCGTACCAGTATGCTGTGAAGTGAGCAATAGTTATTTATATGTATTATTTGTATATAGTGTGTGTGATTATGAATACCAATGAACTACCAATGAACTTATTAAATCTTGTGTGTAATATTGTTGATTTCGGTGTATGTTAGCAGTAGACGGTGAGCATTAGATGCTGAGCAGTAGATGGTCTAACTCCTCGCTGGGTTTTAAACCTTCTACTGCTCACTGTCTAATGCTCACCTTCTACTGCTTGTCGAGCAAAATAACCGTACCAGTATGGTGTGATGCTTATTGTTAGCAGTAGACGGTGAGCATTAGATGTTGAGCAGTAGATGGTCTAACTCCTGGCTGGTTGCGTTTTAAACCTTCTACTGCTCACTGTCTAATGCTCACCTTCTACTGCTTGTCGAGCAAAATAACCGTACCAGTATGATGTGATGAGCAATAGTGTATGTGAAGTATTACTATATATAGTATTACTATATGGAGTGAGGTGTAACTGAGCAATGAAATAATGAAATTATGTGTGTAAAGTTGTGTATTAATTGTATGTAGTGTGTGTTTGTTGATTTCGGTGTATGTTAGCATGATGTGATGTTTATTGTTAGCAGTAGACTGTGAGCATTAGATGTTGAGCAGTAGATGGTCTAACTCCTGGCTGGTTGCGTTTTAAACCTTCTACTGCTCACTGTCTAATGCTCACCTTCTACTGCTTGTCAAAGACAAAAGCGTACCAGACAGAATGTAACTGAGCAATGTTAATTTATTGAAGAGTGGGAATCGTGAAGTATATGTGTGTAATATTGTTGATTTTGGTGTATGAGCAAATGAGCGTACCAGTATCCTGTGAAGTGAGCAATAGTCATTAATATGTATTATTTGTATATTGTGTGTGTGATTATGAATACCAATGAACTACCAATGAACTTATTACATTTTGTGTGTAATATTGTTGATTTCGGTGTATGTTAGCAGTAGACGGTGAGCATTAGATGTTGAGCAGTAGATGGTCTAACTCCTCGCTGGGTTTTAAACCTTCTACTGCTCACTGTCTAATCCTCACCTTCTACTGCTTGTCGAGCAAAATAACCGTACCAGTATGATGTGATGTTTATTGTTAGCAGTAGACGGTGAGCATTAGATGTTGAGCAGTAGATGGTCTAACTCCTGGCTGGTTGCATTTTAAACCTTCTACTGCTCACTGTCTAATGCTCACCTTCTACTGCTTGTCGAGCAAAAAAACCGTACCAGTATGATGTGATGAGCAATAGTGTATGTGAAGTATTACTATATGTAGTATTCCTATATGGAGTGAGGTGTAACTGAGCAATGAATTAATGAAATTATGTGTGTAAATTTGTGTATTAATTGTATGTAGTGTGTGTTTGTTGATTTCGGTGTATGTTAGCATGATGTGATGTTTATTGTTAGCAGGTAGACGTGTGAGCATTAGTTGACTGAGCAGTAGATGGTTTTCTAACGCCTGGCTGTTGCGTTTTAAACCTTATACTGCTCACTGTCTAATGTCACCTTCTATGCTTGTCAAACACAAAAAGCGTACCACAGTCAGAATGTTAACTGAGCAAATGTTTAAATTCATGAAGTACGTAAGTGAAAGTATATGTGTTGTAGGGATTGTTTGATTTGGGTGTATGAGCAAAATGGGTTTTTGGTTGTACCAGTATGCTGAGTATGCTGTGAAGAGAGCAATAGTTATTTATATGTATTATATGTATATAGTGGTGTTGATTATGAATACCAATGAACTACCAATGAACTTATTAAATTTTGTGTGTAATATTGTTGATTTCGGTGTATGTTAGCAGTAGACGGTGAGCATTAGATGCTGAGCAGTAGATGGTCTAACTCCTCGCTGGGTTTTAAGCCTTCTACTGCTCACTGTCTAATGCTCACCTTCTACTGCTTGTCGAGCAAAATAACTGTACCAGTATGGTGTGATGTTTATTGTTAGCAGTAGACGGTGAGCATTAGATGTTGAGCAGTAGATGGTCTAACTCCTGGCTGGTTGCGTTTTAAACCTTCTACTGCTCACTGTCTAATGCTCACCTTCTACTGCTTGTCGAGCAAAATAACCGTACCAGTATGATGTGATGAGAAATTTGTGTTTTGGGAAGTATTCAATTATGTAGTATTACTATATGGATATGGAGTGAGGTGTAAATGAGCAATGATTAATGAAATTATGTGTGAAATTTGTGTGTTGTTATTATGTGTATGTAGTGTGTTGTTTGTAGATTTTGGATGTTGTTAGCATGAGGTGATGTTTCTTGTTAGCTGTGACGGTGAGCATTAGATGTTGAGCAGTAGATGGTCAAACTCTGGCTGGTTGTGCGTTTCTTTAAACCTTCTACTGCTCACTCTCTAATGCTCACCTTCTACTGCTTGTCAAACACAAAAGCGTACCAGACAGAATGTAACTGAGCAATGTTAATTTATGAAGTGGTAAGTGAAGTATATGTGTGTAGTATTGTTGATTTGGGTCTATGAGCAAATGGGCGTACCAGTATGCTGTGAAGTGAGCAATAGTTATTTATATGTATTATTTGTATATAGTGTGTGTGATTATGAATACCAATGAACTACCAATGAACTTATTAAATTTTGTGTGTAATATTGTTGATTTCGGTGTATGTTAGCAGTAGACGGTGAGCATTAGATGCTGAGCAGTAGATGGTCTAACTCTTCGCTGGGTTTTAAACCTTCTACTGCTCACTGTCTAATGCTCACCTTCTACTGCTTGTCGAGCAAAATAACAGTACCAGTATGGTCGTGGATGATTTATTGTTAGAGTAGACGGTGAGCATTAGATGTTGAGCAGTAGATGGTCTAAATCCTGGCTGGTTGCGTTTAAAACCTTCTACTGCTCACTGTCTAATGCTCACCTTCTTACTGGTGTCGAGCAAAAAATTTCACCGTGGTTCCTGCTCATCATGAGTCAATAAGTGGATGTGAAGTAGTATTACATTTATGTAGTATTACTATTTAAATGACTGTGAGTTGTAACTGCAATAACTTTATGAATATTATGTGTGTGTTAAATTGTTGTATTAATTTGTATGGTAGTGAGTTTGTTTGTTGACTTTCGGTTGGTATGTTAGCATGGGTGATGTTTATTGTTAGCAGTAGACGGTGAGCATAGCAATTAGATGTTTGAGCAGTTAGATGGTCAAACTCCTGGGGGTTGCATTTTTAACCTTCTACTGCTCACTGTCTAATGCTCACCTTCTACTGCTTTCAAACACAAAAGCGTACCAGACAGAATGTAACTGAGCAATGTTAATTTATGAAGTGGTAAGTGAAGTATATGTGTGTAGTATTGTTGATTTGGGTGAATGAGCAAATGGGCGTACCAGTATGCTGTGAAGTGAGCAATAGTTATTTATATGTATTATTTGTATATAGTGTGTGTGATTATGAATACCAATGAACTACCAATGAACTTATTAAATTTGTGTGGTTATATTGTTGATTTCGTGTATGTTTAGCAGTAGGACGGTGAGCATTAGATGCTGTGAGCAGTAGATAGTCTAATCCTCGCTGTGGTTTTAAAACCTTCTACTGACTCACTGTCTAATTGCTCACCTTCTACTGCTTGGTCGATGCCAAAATACCGCTACAGTAGATGTGATGGGTTTATTGTTGCAGAAGACGGTGAGCCTTAGTGTTGAGCAGAGATGGTTCTAACTCCTGGCTGTTGCGTTTTAATCCTTCTTACTGCTCACTAGTTAATGTCACCTTTTATGCTTGGCGAGCAAACACCCCGCCACCAGTATGATGCCCCCCCCAGTGTGTGTGATGAGCATAGTGTTGTGATGTCCATAGTATGTAGTATTACTATATGGAGTGAGGTGTAACTGAGCAATGAATTAATGGAATTATGTGTGTAAATTTGTGTATTAATTGTATGTAGTGTGTGTTTGTTGATTTCGGTGTATGTTAGCATGATGTGATGTTTATTGTTAGCAGTAGACGGTGAGCATTAGATGTTGAGCAGTAGATGGTCTAACTCCTCGCTGGTTGTGTTTTAAACCTTCTACTGCTCACTGTCTAATGCTCACCTTCTACTGCTTGTCGAACACAAAAGCGTACCAGAGTGTAACTGAGCAATGTTAATTTATACAGAATGTAACTGAGCAATGTTAATGTGAAGTATTACTATATTTCTATATGGAGTGACCGATGAACTTATTTAGTTATTTATATGTATTATTTGTATATAGTGTGTGAGTATGTCTGAGCAATTGAGCAAAAGCCTTCTCTACCAAATCTCGGTGATATCTGTGCACCAGAGAATGAGCAAAAGGCGACAGGTATTTTGTGTGTAAATATGTGTATATATGAATTAATATATCAATTCTAAATTACAGAGGTGCATATATGAATTAAATATATATTTCGGTGAGCAAAAGCCTTCTGTACCAAATCTCGGTGATATCTGTGCACAAGAGACTGAGCAAAAGGCGACAGGTATTTTGTGTGTAAATATGTGTATATATGAATTATATGTGTATATATGAATTATAAATTACAGATGTGTATATATGAATTAAATATATATTTCGGTGAGCAAAAGCCTTCTGTACCAAATCTCTATGTATCCAAGAACTATTCTAAATAATAAAATAATTGTATACTATATTTTGCCTTCTGTACCAAATATCTATGTGTCAAAGAACTATGTGTATACTATTAATATGTATATGAAGTATATCGCTGAACTGTTGTAAATTAAAACATTATTGTATACTAGATTTTGGTCTCGTAGTGTATTTCGTAGTTAACTATTGCACTTATGCAAAAGGCAAGCCAGATTATGTACTAAGCCAATGTGCTTGCTCAACTTTGTATTATATATTTAGTCATTAATACAATGACAATAAGTTATATCCCCCGAAGTATTTTGTAGTAAACTATAGCGGGAACCGTAATGTAGTCTAAACGGTTTGTATGTCAGTGTTGTATTTCTGTATGATCGAAAATGCAAACAAAGGAGTAGTGACAGCAAACTTATTTTTTATTACAATATATATATATATATTTTACCTCGGTATACATATACAAAATTATTCAATATATAGATATTATTTACATTTAATGTACCAAATAATGTACAAATATATAGATATATACAATTTTTTACATTAAAAGTACAAATATATAGATATTTACAATATATAGATATTATTATTTACATTTACTGTACAAATAATGTATAAATATATAGATATTATTTACATTATGTACAAATATATATATATATATATTCAAGGGGGAGCACCACGCTTCTGCCCCTTACTGCTGCCCATGTATTGTCGCAGGGATGATTGCTTGAACGCCTTTCTCGGTGGCGAAGGAGACGCACAATCCTCAGCTGTGCTCATAGCAAACGAGGAGGAAGGTTGACTACAACCAAGTAGCACGCCATCCTCATTCTCGATGGCTATGGGCACAACAGCCATTTCCCAAGTGCTGTCATTCTCCACCAAGGGCGCAGCTACAGTTGGGAGAACTGCAGCTTCGCCATTGGTAGAGCTTGACTCACACAGAATTGTGGGAGATACCTGGACAGGTCGGTGGGGAGTCTCAGCACAGGTATCAAAAGGAGCACTCACAGGGGCCTTCACGATCCGAATGTCAGCCGCCATGATGGCGAGGAAGTACTCCTTACGTAGGGCATTCAGGTTGACAATTGGACCAGGAAGACCCACTATGACTGCCCCTAATTTAGCAAGGGCCTCTGGTAGGACCCTTCCAACATTGAAGCCTGTGGGACGTCGACCAAGAAAGGCCTCTGAAAACAACAAAAAATTACACGGTTAGTTAGTAAAGGAAGAACATCATACATATATTGTCAGTGGGTCCTGAAAAAAATAAAATTAACAGGTTAATAAGTAAGGCTGGGAAGAATGAGGATTTAACTAATAAGGATTGCCCAATAATAACATAAGTAAAATGCAATGGACAATTTCTTTTTAGATTTACCGGGAATTAACAAAAATAAATTGTGATGTAGAATATTACAATTTTGGGAATGGATTTTGTAATGGTGATATCAAAATAGGACGGGCATTTATACTCATAACAATTATCAAGTGTTCGATCATACCCATAGCATCCTGCAGCTTGGTAAGATAGGTAGCGCGCATCCTATCCTTGGCGCTCGTGGGGAGACCAGGGGCAGCAGCAGGGGCGGCAGCAGCAGCAGCAGGGGAAGCGGCAGCAGCAGCAGGGGCAGCCGGGACGTCCTCGGCCTGCTCCGGGTTCCTTACTAAGGGTTAGATTTTCACAAACAAGTCGTAAGTCGTGTGTGTGTGGCGTGGGCCTGTTTGGATCATTTTTGTCCATATTAAAAAGCCAACAACTTTTTAAGTAATCATCCGATCTTAATGAACGTGGTGTCATTTTACTTTTGGTAAGAGCTATGGAACTAGATCAAAATATGGTACTTTCTATTGAGTTGCAAAAATGAGTTGGGATACCTATTGTAAGTCCTTAGTGATAGAGGGTGGGTAGGGGGAAAAACAGAATTGGCATTGAGCTAAAACTTACCATCGTGCAAATCGAAGCCTGCCCGGAAGAGCGACCAGTTTTTAAAAAAAAACTGTGGGCCAGTGCCGGAGGAGATGTCCACGGTGCCCCGTGGTGACTTCAGGAACAGTACCATATCAACATCACCGTCTGTGTTTAGGGTGCGCAGCAGGGTGGCCTGGATCAATACCGCAAATAATGTAGGTGCTTTTAACAAGGCTAGATAAATAAAGCGATATAAATGGGTCAACTTTAGGTGTATATAACAGACACAAGTAAAATAAATTGACATATAAAACAATGCTGACAGAATAGTATCTTAGGTACATATAACAGCCCCAAGGAAGATTATGAATTATTATGGTAGACTAATATTCCAGCTTGCAGAGACAGTGTGAAGACATTTTACATTCGGTAGATGTAACAGAAACAAGGAATATTAGCGAATATTATCATAGACTAATATACCTCCTTGCACAGACGGTGATAAGTGGCATTCACCATGGCAACTCGCTCCTCACGGGTCATAGCTTGCGGGCACATCTGAGCGAGCTGCCGGGCATCGTCGCTGTACGTGGTCCGCTCAGCGGGGAGAAGCGCTCTCCACCCAGCCAGCCAAGCAGTTTGCTTCTCGCCGAAGGTCCCGGCGGCTGAAATATTTTAAGTCCATGTCTACATGTAATGATATTCCAGTGTCTACCAAGTGTCTAACTGTAAGGCATATCATATCAATGACAACATAGAAAAACACCTCATTATAAGATGAGACCATACTTAGAAAAACAATCGACTAAATATCTAATTACTTTCTAACGCTAAACCATTAAAATCATGCCAGGACATTACCCGTCAGTACCGTGGCGTGTAACTAGTTACGCAACTATTATTCGAGCAGAGTGTAGGTTAGTGTGTAGTGAAAGAGTATAAAGACGGTGCTGTCAACCGATTTTTTGATTGACAAAGCTACATTGCCATATTGCATACATATCTACCGTACGAAATTACAGCTAAAAAAATACTTTGGCCAACATTGATATGGAATCTATATAATTTACTGGACTGGGTGGAGCGCTTGTAGAGGTCGAACCCCGTTGTGCGCTTCGCATGCTGCACCGAAAGGCGCACCTTTTGCCGAAGGCTGTCGGGGTCCGCGATGGCAGAAACGGCTGGAGCGCACCGATCCTGCGCATTTCTGCGCATGTTGCTGATGCGCACCTAAAGGGAATGCGAAAATGGGCGAAATACGTTTGAGAGATGTATTTGGTTCAGAGGATTGTGCACGGGAAAATAAAGTCTTATCTATTTAATAACCCTTTAGATTTATAATCATTTAAATGTAAAATACATGATACAGCACTCCGTACCAGGTTTAAGGGCGGTGTTAGGTACCGATTAGGCCCAAATCTATTCAATGCTATCATATTTAACAGAATTACATACTCAAAAAGTGAAATTTGATCAAATTAACACTAAAATCGAAGTGATATTAACGCCATCGCTACAGGGGGGTTTGTGATTTCCTAGTAAATCGCAAAACCCGGAATGTGGAATTTCCACGGGTTTGCGATTTACTGCCAAACCGGAAACAGGCTCAGAGATCACGTTCCAGCGCTCCTGGTAGGTGGGGCCACTGGGGGTCGGGTCACTTACTTGTTACAGAACTAATTTCTGAACGGGGGTAAGATGATTAATTGATTCTAACCTTGACTGCGCGCAACGACATGTTGGCAGCCTCTGCAGCCCGCAGCAGTTCCGGCTCGAAGGGCTTGGATGTGCTAACAAGCCCATCGTCGTAAAACTGCTGCAGGATAGCCCGCTGCTCGGCTGTGGTGGAAACCACTGTCTGCAAAACCAAAACCAAACAAACCTAAATAATGATTATTAAACCTACAGATTAAACCTGCAGATTTAGACATAAGCCGTGTTCACACCCACAACCAACTGGAGGCGAAATAGATGAGGCGACTGAACCAATGACCATAATATGCCTCAGCATCGGGTTCACACGTGGCGGATGTGAGCCAACGGCGGATGTGAGCCAATGTGAGCCGACTATATTAGGCGCCATGAAGGGGTTTGAAGTTGTTTGAATTTGTTTGGCACATATTACATATCTACCGTACGAAATTTGACGGTCAAAATACAGAATCATATATCATATGTCAAATACTCACACGTTTAGATTCGGGGGCACCGTGAGAAGACATCTTTGGATATTCGTTCGGAGTAGGTGTAGCTGATAGGTGAGGTGTGTGAGGTGCGCGAGTGTGAGAGTGTGTGAGTAGATTTGAGCTGGTGCGCGAGCAGTGCGGTGAGGCGAGGCATGGTCAAGAGGTCAAGAGGTCAAGAGGTCAATCGGTCAAGCGGTCAGACACCTAGTGGTAAGGAAGGAAATGAAGTAGGTTTCACGCAGGTGGTGCCATCGGGCGTGAAGATTTGCAACTAGAAAAGAAGACGACCATCTGACCTCTGTTGTCTGGTGCTGCCACCTGGAGATATTAGGTTTGAACCCTGAAGATCAATGATGGCACCACCTAGTGCCTATGGCGGGAAGCAGATGTACAGCCGCAAACAAACCTTAAGGTAAACAATGGTTGTTACTGCATAACTACATCAAGTAGAAGATAAGTCGATGCAGTAAAAGTGGATGCAGTAAGTCTATTCCACACAGCAAAAATAAAAGACGGTGCTGTGTACCGATTTTTATATATTCTCTATCAATGCGTTCGAAGGTTATCGATGTGGTGAACTATAGAAATAATTTAAAACTATAGAAATAATTTTTAAAAATTACATAAATAAATGCGTAAATTAATAGATGCCGGTAACTACTGTTGTCACTCTCCTGCAATGCCACCTACGCAGCCTCCGCCAATCGGTCCCGCCTCTTTTGATAGCTTTGGACGAATGTGGGGGTTTATGTAGACTCAGTCTTTTCATATGTCAGGCTTTGGACAAACATGGGGCTTTATGTAGGCTCAGTCTTTACATAGGTCAACCTTGGACGAACGTGGGGGTTTATGTAGACTCAGTCTTTTCATATGTCATTGTCAGGCTTTGGACAAACATGGGGCTTTATGTAGGCTCAGTCTTTACATAGGTCAACCTTGGACAAACGCAGCACTCCGGCCCCTCCTGACAAGAACAACAGATAGTCATGGGAAAGCGGCACAGAATGCCCGTAGGCCGAGTGAGCCACCTACAATTCTGTAGGCATACGGGAACTGAGTCGTACGCGAAAAAGGCAGCGAGTCACTCGTTGCCCATTCTTAGGGAGACTCAGAAGGGGGTATGACCGCGGGTTGGGTGCAACATAATACAACTTAAATTTAGTGAAATCGGAGATTTTGGTTCTAATTTGCAAGAAAATAGTTCCTAAAACTAGGTCATTGATTCAAACCGCTTAGACCTTGTTTTCCCATAAGGCGAGATCCGCAATGTTAACTCAATGAGGACCTGTCGAGCAACCACGCGTCTACCATCAACGTCTTCAGGTGTCTTATAGTTCATTGTTGGTGAGGTTGGGGTGGAGGGACGGGTGTATCAGTGTGGGACTGGATGACAGCAGTTGCCAAATCCGATTAAGCACTAATGTAAGATCGATGCTATGTGACTGGAGGGTACTTTTGGATTGTTGCAAACGACCTCTAAACCGTCACAAACCTAAAAAATGCTCGGAATTTTGCTAAAAATGATGGCAAATGAATCCGATGCTTCTTAAGACATCATATGAGATATCAGAAGAATGATATAATATTCTAAACATGGTAAATATTAAGATTATAAAAATAAAATAAAAATTTATTTTTAATCAAAATATTTTTTTCGAAGTCAGAATACCTTATCCACTAACAAAACTCTTGAGACTCAATTTATTATTATGGTTGATAGAAGGAGAATTAATGATGATATAACTACAATGTAGTACTGTGCACTTCTTTCTACGCTGCTGGGCAGGTGGTAAGAAGTGGAGGGGCGGAGTACGTTGTAAAACTCTCCGATATATGAGATATGGGATATGGAGAACTCTGCTATAATAAATTGCAACTTGTTGATAAAATGGTAAATAGTATGTAAAACCAAAGGCATATAAGGTATATGTGGGGTTGGTCCTCTATTACTAATTGAGGATAGAAATTGTGTATTAATATAGTATAGAGAGAGAAAGTCACTTCTTGACCTGGAAGAATGTCACTTCTTAGGTGGGACAGTCTTTGGGAAGTTGCCTCACATACCCCCTCCCCTCCAAGAGTTATTTATGGATCACTGCCACAGATACAGATCTAACCATGCCTTGGCAACAGGGATATTGAACCCTCATTGGTGGATAGAGGAATGCTTGTTAGGGATTGGAAGATCATGTGATCACCACTATCTTGTTCTGGAAACTATAAATATAATAAATGAGAGAGTCTCACTCTCCTACCTTTCACTCTTTATCTACTTTCCTTCCTTGCCGGTAGTGATTTCTTATTAGCCTGTCCACACCACTCAAACCACCAGCCGTCGACTTTACAGCAGGTTGTAGATGGGCTCTGTGATATTCTCTTCAAATGTTTCTTTAGTTGATGGAAGGACACTTAGTTTTGTTGTTGGGTTGAGCATACGATTAAAAGTTGCGTAGTCCGATGGTTTTGACTTTCTGTAATTTTTCTGAGATAGCTATATTAATTTGATTGTTACAACATACCTTAATTTAATTTGAATTAATATTTATATTAAATGGCTAACTTTAAAGATATTTTAAGTGGAAACATCTCAAATAAATTTGTGCAAGAACGCCAAAATTCTGTCACCATAGGCTTCAGCATTAAAAGGTTCTATTAAATTGACTCAGTATCCCCTTCTATGCGACAACAAATGCTTAATAAGTGCATCTGTTTCTGATACGTGGCGAGGGAGGAGAGGAAGGCAGTAGTTGGAATAAAACACTTTATTCATCAGAAGGTCAAGTGCATGACAATTAAGGAGAGAGTTATGACACCGACGTGGCTATGAAGTCCCGGAGGTGGACTAGGTGCTCCGGGGCTTCACGGTGGTTTGTGTAGGTGGGGCGGGGAGGGGCGCCAGCGGAGTAGTTCGCCGGGAAGCCGAACTACAGGAGTTCCACGAGGTCCTTATCGTGGTACTCCCGGAGGCGGCTTCGCCAGGCGGGAATGTGGAGGGCTGAGGTGAGGGGGATGCGGGCAGCCAAAATGTTAGGGAGGCCCACAGCACAGAGGGTCTCGTAGGCCCGGGAGAAGGTGAGGTGGGAGCTCCAGGCGGGTGGGGCGGTATGCGTGGGGGTGGGCCGCAGGAGGGGGCGGCGGGGAGGGTGTCCTGGAGGGCAGGGCTGATGACCTCGGCGATAGGTCCTCCGAGGTCGCCGGGGAGGGGGGGGGGGGGTAGGGGCGGCGGGGGAGGGAGGGTCGGGGGAGGGGCGGGGGCGGGGGAGGAGGTTCTGTGTGTGCGGGAGAGGGGGAGGTCAAAGTCTCGGGGAGGTGGGTGGTGGTGGGTGGGTGGGGGCGGGGGTCGGCGTCGAAGTCGGGGAGGTGGTGGATATATGCAGTATCGCCGGGGCCGGGGGCATGGGGGCGGTGGCGGGGGCGGTGGCGGGGGCGGTGGCGGGGGCGGTGGCGGGGGCGGCGGCGGCGGTTGGTGGAGCGGTGGGCCCTGGCGGGGGGTGTGAGGCTGTTAACGTGAGGTGTGAGGCTGTTAGCGTGAGGGGCGCTGGCGGCTTGGATGTGAGGAGTGGTGGCGGCGCTGGCGGCCTGGATGTGAGGGGTGGTGGCGGCATAGTTCTGAGGAGGGGCGGCGGGGGTGTCCTGGGGTGCGGGCTGCGGCAAAGATGTGTCGGCCGCTTGCGGGGGCGGGGGTTTGGGGGGGGGGTTGCGGTAAGATGTGAGGGGGGCGGTTGGCGTGGTTATGGTTTCGGGGGTGTGAGCTGGCGGGGCGGCAGAAGTTGTGGCCGGCGGCTTCCGGTCTCCTCCGGGGAGTGTCCGGTGCACGGCGGTTGGCGACGTGGGTGATGGGTGTTGTGTGGTGGGGGGCGGCATCTCTGATGATATCATCAGAGCGGCGGCGAGTCTGGTGGCGGAGGGGGGTCCGGGCCGGGCGGGTTCCTTCAGTGGCGGGGTTGGGGGTGTGGGGGGGCGAGGGTGGCCGAGGGGTGAGTCGCCGCCGCCGGACTAAAAATCCGGCGAGGTGATCGCGGGGGCGCCTGAGGCGCGCTCCCGGGTGTGCTTAGTGAAGCATACAGCCTCACTGTGGGCCGTAAGAATACGGCGCACGTTCGCACAGTAGGCGCATGCGTGCCTCTTCCGTGCCCCGTGGTCTCCGTGCGCCTCGCCAGCAGGGGCGAGGTCCCATGAGGCGGGATCCCTGTTCCAGGCTGGTCAGGGGGTCCCGTATGCTTCGCGGGTATAGGGGGTGCGGGGCTCAGCTGATTGGGGGGATCTGGGCTGGGGGGCGGCTGATCAGGCTGCGGCCCAGGGGGCTATTCCTCTGACTCCCCCAGGAGCGCTCGCGGGGGTGGTAATGACGTCCATCCGGAGGGTGTTGATGGCGACTAGGTCGAGCCACCCATCAGGTAGCCGTCCGTCGGCAATCCAAGCGAATATGCTCTCAGAGTAGCGCCGCACGGTCGGCCAGGGATGGGTGACACAGTCCCTCAGTACCGTGAGGTTGTGGTGAAGTAGTCCGGGGAGGGAGTCCGAGGGGAAGGCCGGATGCAACTCAAGCATCCGGAGGGTGAGGTTGCATTCCTCCATGGTCGCCTCACCCCTTTTCACTGCCTTCCCCTCGGCCACCCCTCTCTATGAGGTCGTTGGGGAATATATAACCCGAAGGTATACCTTTTCGTCGCCCCATATTCTGCACCTCGGCCGACTCCAGGATGTCACGGACCGCCCCGGCGGCCGAGGTGGGAGTGTGGTCAAGGGCGGCGCGAGGGGCGGCGGGGAGGCGGGCTGTGGATGCGGCCTGCTGGGTTGAGTAGATGCTCTGTCTGCTGTAGCGGCGGTAGGTGGGGTGCACGTCGTGAGGCGGGTGTCCGGGGGCGGGGAGGAGGCAGGCCACCCCCGTCGTCCCAGAGGTAAGATCCTGGAGGAGGTCGGCGAGGCGATCCACCATGGAGGGGGCCGCGGGGGTCGCCCGAGGAAGGGCGACGGCCATAGACTGTACGAGGGCGGTGAGGCGGTCCATGGAGGCTGTCTGCGCCTCCATAGCGGCGGCCTGGGCATCCATGCGGGCGTCGACCGAGGTGGCCCAGGAGGTGGCCTCGGACTGGAGGCTGGGGGCGGCTGATGTCGCAGAGGCGGCATCGTGTGAAGTGGTGGATGCACTCCTCCCCCGGCGCGCCCCGCGGCAGCCGGCGGGGCGGCCTCGTCCTCGTGCTGCGGCAGGCATGTTGATGTGGAGGTGAAGTCGCGGAGGCATGGAGGGGCGAGGCGTCGTGGAGGCGTGGAGGAGGAGAGCCAAAGAAAAAGAGAGAGTGCTCCAGGAGAGTGATGAGAGGCGAGTGGCTGAGAGCAGCTAAGCGGCCGGTTATAAGGGCTGGAGAAGGAGGGGGGGGGGGGTTGCGTCAGAGCGGCGGCAGAGGGAGGAGGGGGGGGGGGTCCTCCTCCCTCCCCACGAATCAACCGCAATGCGAGCATTACGACCAAGTTAAATATATAGGGCCAAAGTTAGATAATTGCTTTTGTTTTGAAAATGTAATACTATGCAGCTTTAACCAAAGATTCTACTATAGTATATTACTATCTTTGATTTAGCTCTTTACTTTGTTAGCATAGTTAATTTTTATTTGCAAGTAAAAGGTAAAGTTGAATCCATGCATTGTTATTGTTTCTTCTCTCAACTCTAGATTGTCGAGTTTCAGGCTAGTTCATTTACGACTAGACTAAATTAAAAGTATTATCAGTCAATTGACAATGAAAGCGACTCCATTCGGCGTTAGTGGTGTAAGAAAGCATATATGCTCATGAGGATACTTAACCAGGACACCAAGTAGCCCATACTTTGGTCACAGCTTGACAGGTCACTCAACAGTTTAAAGTTGCATCCACATACATTATGTACAATGCAAACGTTCTGGGTTCCCAGCTAACAAAAAAACATCATACTGACGTCAGTATAACGTATTGAATGTTACAATAATGTTATAAAAAAGTATTATAAACGTTATTTTGTATGGAGTAAATAACATTATGTGTATTATAATGTATTATAATGATATAAAGGAACGGGCAATTCTCATTGTTACTTATTGCATATTGGTTATTGTACGATTAATTGTATTTATTATATATATTCGAAGTCGCGCGCCCACCCCACTACTGTGCGGTTCGGTCATGTGAGATCTTCCAGAGCTAAGACTTTCCAGCATGCCCTATTGTGATATGTGTGGGTTGTCACATAGAATAGACAAGTGTAAGAAAATGAAGGGAAAGAAGAAAGCGAAGAAAATGCCGTTAACGAGAGCTACCAGACGAACAGCAGTTGAGGAGGTGGAAGGTTCGAGAAGCGTGTCACGTGAAAGTTCGCCAGAATTGGTGAGTCGTAGGCAGACCCTCAATTTAGAAGACCAGGAAAGGGCTTTGCAAAAAGAAATTGCTGACATGTCGAGGGAGGAACGGATAGCTGAATTGCAAGCGCAGCGAGACGAAATGCGAGGACGGAAAGAAGGGTGTCTGCTGGGTTCGACGCCATTGCAGAGGGAAGGACGAGCACCGGCAACCACCGGTGCAATGGATGCCATTGCGGAACACTCCGACTATGGGCTGGCAAGGGCGCGAAGACGGTCAAGAACAAGACGGCGGAGACAAACTCCATCGGACTCACAAAGTCGAAGTTCAAGCAGTACAAGAAGGCGACGCAGTAAGTGGAGTCTGAGACGTTATGCTGTGTTAGGGAAAGAACTAAAGAAATTAAATTGCTATGAACTTGTGACTGCTTCAATAAAGTGGTGTCTCGACATTGAAGGGTTAACAGTCAAAGATTTTCATGCGTTCTTAGAACATATATGTTTCATGTCATCAAGGGCGAGGCAGAACGACTTCCATGATTCTACACACATAGAATATGACAAAGATATAAGGAAGCTGGCTGAAGTGGAAGGTTTTGCAGCTTTTTGCAGTAAGAACACAGGGCTTGGCATGTTCCATTATGGTATGCACAACATGCGGCAAAGGAAGTCAGTGGGCGCGGTGCGAAAAGCCACTTCATACACAAAGGACGGTAAACTAGGTTGTTTTAAATGGAATAAGGAAGCTGGTTGTAGCCGTACAGACGACGTGTGTAATTTTGGACACTGGTGTTCGAAGTGTGGCAGTAAAAGTCACAAGAAGTATAATTGTGCAAAAGACTGAACTATGGGCGGCGCCGCAAAGGCTACGAACAGAAAGTAATGAACACTGAAAGTAATGACAAAAATGCGAAAATTAAATGTCGTAATGACTGTACGAAAGTTGAAATTAACAGCAGTCGAGAATCTTTGAACGACATTAGTAATAGTACTACAGAGTTTACGGCTATGACCCAGTCAACAAACTTTGGGTCAGAGGTCATACATAATGACAGTTACGAATTGAGTTACGCAGGTGAACGCAGTGAATTGCCTGTTGCTGCGGCCAGGGGTATTCGTCGAGTTGAAAACATTCCAATAACGTTACATGTGCGACTAACAATGGTGAATTAACAGGGTGCCGTACGGGAAATACTATACGGGACGACCAACATGAAGTAAGCCAGGTTAACATTGAAAATGATTGTTATCATGTTGATAGTGTTATAAATGTTACATGTGCTAATACGATACCACCAATCAATCAATCGAGTCATGAAACTGAACATAAAGCCAATAATAATAGTCAATTGTTATCAGGCGACGATATAGTTGAGGAAATTGAAGGAAAAAGTCAAGTTAACGGGATAATAAATGATTGGATAGAAACAAGTGATGGAAGTAGTAATGACATGCTTCATGTAGAAACAGCTAAAGGGGATTACTGTTATTGGAAGTTCCATATCAAAGAGTCCCCCCAAGCAGTGCCGGAAATTATTGATGTCACATATGACTGTATCAATGGTATTTGTAATTGTAAGCACTATATAGCAGGTAACTTAGTGTAGTTAAGACCGAGTCGCTTTATAAGTGAAATTTTGTTGAGAGGGGACACAGATCCTGATTGGATGTACATCCTTTGGGGTGTAGTGTTTGGCTTTCACGTAATAAATACGGACTGTGATGCAAATTATGATACCAAATTTAAGAGAATCCGTAATGAAAATTATAGGGATATCATCCCGCAAAAATTATTATCTGAATTAGACCAAGATATAATTTCCCGGACAAACGCTAACCCAATTTGTGTACATAACATATTTTGTATACCAAAGCCAGGGGGGGGGGGGGTAGAGGGATAACAGACTGTAGTCTACCCAAAAAATCATCGGTTAATAATTTCACAGAACAAGTTGCACTTAAATTTAAATATAACAGAGTGGATAATGTAGTAGATCAGATGGTTGAAGGGGACTATTTATCTACAATTGATTTAAAAGATGCTTATCGAGCGATTTCTATACACCCGGCAGATAGAATTAGACAAGGTCTAGTATGGGACTTTAATAATAAACCCGGAAGTGGGCCTGAGTACATGCTTGACAATAGGCTATGCATAGGGCTTTCGTCAAGTCCTTTTGTTTTTTCCAAAATATCTGACTTTATAGTTAGATGCGCGAATAGAGAAGGCATACATAAAATAGTAAATTATTTAGATGATTTTTGCGTCATCTCCCCAAATTTTGAGGTTGCGAAAGAGCAACAAAATAAGTTAATTGCCATGTTGCGATGGTTGGGCTTCTACATTAGCTATAAAAAATTGATTTGTCCAAGTAGCACAGTGAGATTTTTGGGAATAATAATTGATACAGTTAACCTAGAATTAACTCTTCCACTTGATAAACTGGAGAAACTAAGGGAAGTGCTTAGTTACTTTAAAAGTAGGAAAAAAGCTTCTAGAAAAGACCTTGAGAGATTAGCCGGACTGTTAGCCCACTGCGCCAAAGTAGTGCGTGGTGGGTGAACTTTTTCTCGTCGGGTGTATGATTTATTGAACTCGGTAGCCCGTCCGTACTATAAAGTGCGGCTGAATGCAGATTTCAGAGAAGACGTAGACTGGTGGTTCGATTTTGCCAAAATGTTTAATGGCAAGGCCTTAATGTTAGGGAAATTTGCGCCTATAAGAGCCACATATAGTGATGCTAGTAGTTGGGGTTATGGTGCTATGTATGGCACCGATTGGTTAATAGGTTGTTTTGATCCTGTGCAGGCAGAGTTACTTAAAACAGAGGTGGAACACCACTACTATCAGCATGATAATGGTGTACATATGGCTTACATTAACGAACAAGAAATGTTGGCCGTGTACGCAGCAGTGAAGCGTTGGGTACCTACCTGGGAAGGTGCAGCCATAATGATGATCACAGACAGTGCAACAGTTGAATCAGCAATAAATACAGGACGATCAAAATGTAAAGGAATTATGTATTACCTAAGACGCTTGTTTTGGATGTCAATAAAGTACAATTTTGTGTTTACTTCTGTGCATATCGACAGCGAGGTGAATGTAATAACGGATGCCTTAAGTAGATTGAACTCAATTGCCATGGCGGGGGTTATAATTGATGCAGACCCGGAGGGAAGACTATGTTGTAGTAACTTATTTTGGCATCCGTTGTCTTTTCAGGACTCGATAAGCTCAAAGAAGAACAAAAAATGTTCCAGATGAAATGCTACGCTCCGAATTCTCAGGCAGCTAGAGCTGTACAAGTAAATAAATACCTATCATTTATATCAGAGTTTTCTGATACTCACTCACCTGTACCATGTGATGCGTTGCAAATTGCTTTGTATGCTACATGGTTGGCTAGAACCTGTAAATACTCGTCTGTGATTAATTATTTGAGTGGCCTATGGATTATTTCCTCAAGTGTCAAGGCGCTACGCCTGTAGACTATACGGATTTCGTAGTTAGTTCCACCATTCGGGGGATACATAGGACTTTGGGGGATTCGCCGAAGCAGGCGACTCCCTTGTTACCGCATATGTTGAAGCGTATGTTCTCTTTTCTTTCACTTACTTTTCTTGAATGTCACTTAATTTAATTCAGGTTAGTTTCCCATTCAATGGTCATAAGATGGTTGACCCAGATCATCCTGTTGCCAAATTTGTAGGGAAGATCGCATCAATATCAACTAGATTAAGTTGGATTAGGTTTGGGTATAATTTATATCTCACATGTCTTTACAGTCTCTTCCAAGATGGCTCCCCTCTGTCTCAGTCACAATATATGCCAAAGCATTACAATAGATGTTATAACATCAGTATCACATGACTATGACGTTATAACATTAGAATACATGGTATAACATCAGTATAACGTTACTGTGACTTTATAATGTACTATAACCAAATACTAACATTAGCCTGACGTTAATTAACATTATGTGTTAGCTGGGTTGGAGCTCAATTATCTATATTCTGTGACGCCAGGTAAGGCATGGATCAATGTAATCACACAGATTATAAACCACAGACAAAGGCTTCAGATTCACTATTCACTCACAGGAGGCTTGTAATATTTTCTCTGTATGTTTCATGATACTTTTCTCTTGTAGTGGATTGCTTTGTAAAAATATACGGATTTTCGGTTAAGAATTATATATATAATTATATGGCAGAGAGCATTATTATTCTGGGATGCCGGAGTGGGAATCAGGTTTCGTAAACTAAAAGTAATAAAATCCCACTCCCATGGTACATGATACTGAGTGATGTAAACTATATGTTAAATACGATGAGTGGAGTTAATGAAAATGTACATGATACTGGGGGATGTAAACTATATGTTATATATGATGATTGGAGTTAATGAAAAGATTTCCTTTACAAGAGACAGTACATGATTATTGAAATGTTTCTCTATGTGTTCATAAAGAATACAATTGGAGGAAAATAACAATTTTAATACATATATCTATATATGTATCTGTAACTGTATGCAACATCCTGTCCACCCAGGACCACCGACTGACCCACCTGCCTAATTTGCATTGTGACAGCCCCTACTGGGGGTGGCCACCCACCCAGTCTGTGGGGAGTGTCTGATTGGCTGGCTGGGGAATGTCTGGTCACCTGACTCCCTTGGCCTATCCTGACCACACACTAGTCTCAATTAAGTAATTATTCAAAATTCTGCTTCTGAGACGCTGAAGAAAAAGGAACTCTCATCCTGGCTCTTGAGTGAGACACACCTACTTTGGAGCAGGAACCCCAGACACTCTGTCTGATGCTACCTAAATTCAGCTATTCCAATTGAGTGTATACACAGCCATAGGACTCCTGTCCCATGGGCTGTAGGCACTGCTTTCAGTATACAGGCTAAAGTGACAATGAGACATAGTGTGGGCAGTATATGAGGAGTGCAGGTGCTAGGTCACATGTAAGGGGGATGACAGGAGTTGCTGCCAATAAAGCACAACTTATTCACTGTTCATCTGTGTGACTGGTTTTCCTTCCTCTTTCCAGACATGGTTACATTGATTAGGCTGATTGCATCACAGGTGAAATGAAGGGGGAGAGTTTTGTAATTACATAGGGTGCTCACAGCAGCAGAGCACTCGTGTTTTTATATAATTGGCAACCACAACGATTGTCTGAAGTTCAGACAGATGACTGAAGAACTCGACGAAGATCACCGATGTCCCGAAGACTGGGCTTCCACGGCGGAAGACAGTCTCGGAAGAACTCGGTGAGGGTGATGGCGGCGACGGACACGCCTGTGATGACACGAGAACGCCGTGAGGACGACAGATGCGCCCGTGAGACGTGCTGCGGTGACAACAAACATCGCGGACGAACATCGCGGATGAACATCGCGGACGAACATCACCGATGTCCGGGTAGGGTTCAGTTGTTTTATCACTTGTTTTGGGTGCTGGGGCACCGAGATGGGGGTGAGACACTGTGTACCGCTATCTGTAACTAATTTAGGAGTTGTGTGTGTGGAATTTGATATATGTGTGTAGAGGCATGTGTGTCGATATAGATCTGTGTGACTGGTTTTCCTTCCTCTTTCCAGACATGGTTAAATTGATTAAGCTGATTGCATCACAGGTGAAATGAAGGGGGAGAGTTTTGTAATTATATAGGGTGCTGACAGCGGCAGAGCACTCGTGTTTTTATAGCTTGTTTATTACCATCCTCTATAATTAGTGACCCATGATCCAACATCGGTTTACTTTCATAGAGGAATTCTAACAATGTATGTGGTTTGTTCCTGGTATATACGTCTCCATAAGTAACTGAGAAGGGTCATTATAACCCTGCAGATTCGTTACTCATATTTCAACATGTTTCCTGACAAACTTCTCACTCTCAGTCATGCTAGTAATGTGTCTTTAATTTCCTGTTATGATTTCATGACATGTGTTGGTGGAATATTGTTTAAAAATACAGCAACACGTGGATATATTTTCCTCGTTGTATGGAAGTATGGAAGTATAAGTTTTGTGGTAGGCCTACATTTACTCTTGTGTCAAGCAGCACTTATACCCCAGTCAGACGAGGCCTGCGTTCACTTACGATCGATTCCCGACATCAAAACATCCTACTTATACCCCAGTCACAACAGGCCTGCATTCGCTTACGATCGATTTGCGATGTCCATACGTCCTCCTTATGGCTGCCTTATGCCCTCCTTACGCACTGACGCCGCGAGGTCGCTGACCTCCCGACGACCATTTCTGAAATTTTGGACGCAAGGAGGTTACAACTGCTGCACTTGCAACCTCCTTGCGACCAATTCGGTCAGCGCCATTAAAAAGTGGTTGGCGACTTGGTGTGAGGTTACCGACCCCTTGGTTGGTGAGTTGGCACCGACCTGGAGCCGACCTGGCACCGTTTTAGCACCGACCTGGCGGCGCCAACATATGCAATGCTGCGCTCACCATGTGGTCACCACCCCGGCGCCGGCCTGGCGCCGACCCCGCCACCGATCCGGCGCTGATCCGGTGCTGACCCGGCGCAGCCCACGTTTTTTAATCAATGTATCGAGTGGGACGCTGGGTGGTTGGTGACGTTTTGGGCATAAGGAGGTTGGCGGCGAACGCAGGCTCTCGTGTGACTGGGATATTCTGTCCACTTAACGTGCCAGCGCTGCAAGGTCGCCACCCACGCGGCGACTATTTTGAACATTTTGGACGCAAGGAGGTTGCAGCTGCTGCACTTGCAACCCCCTTGTGTCCTGTGCCGGTGTTGCAGTTTCCGCGGCACACCAGTATGCGAGGGACACATTGCTTCTGCGCATGCATCAGAATCGAACAGCATTGTCACTAACCTAATAAATTTAATATAATGTTTTTGGTAAAGATGTTTTCTATATGTGTACCAAGCGATTTGTTTCTAGGTGGTGAGGTTTTAGAGATATTTCACTTTTTCTGTATTTTCTGTATGAAGATTGCTCACGACCACTGACAATGCCTTGAGTTTGATGGTACGCGCAGTGCAAAATATTAGTTTTATTCAAAATTAATAGAAGTGCAGAAGCCTAACTTTATAAATTTAAGATAATCTATTAATTGAATATGTTTTCTATGTGTTCCAAGTGGGTTGCTTCTAGGTGGTGTAATTTGAGAGATATGTGACTTTTTCTGTATGAAGATTTGCTCACGGCCATTGACAATGCATTTGAATGTATGTGTCCCTCGCAAACTGGTGTACCGCGGAAACTGCAACACCGGTGGCGCCAATTCATTCACGAACATCAAGCCCTGTTCCCGTTCCGCTCATTTGGTGTGTTTAACTGTGTTTGTATTTCTAATTTTGGTTCTCAGTGTATTTCTATTTCTATATGTGTGCCTCTATGTCGGTGCTCTCTGTCTGTGTCTCTATGGCTGTGTCCCTATCTAGGCCCCTATATGTATATGTGTCCATGTTCTCTTTGTCAGTGTCTCTATCCGTGTTTTCCTCTATTCATGGCTGTCGAATCTTTCATTATTATGTTTCTCATTGTCCGCATCAGTATTTAAAAAGCTATCTGTGCCTGTAAATTAAAATACTAATCGTTTTTAGTTTATCGTCATATTTCATTGCATTTGATGTTGAAGAGTATTTGTATAATTCACAATGACATAGTCCATTTTATTCAATTAAGTTATTAATTAAGAATAATGTGTGCCCTATGTATTGTCTCATATTCTTGCTAGTGAATTGGTGCAGCATGCCGACAAGATTAAAGATATAAGCTAATCTAACAGTAGGCCTCCACCCTGAACTCCATGCACCATAGAGAAAAATAATTTTATTTCAGTATCACAAAGATGCTTAGTTTTTATTTATACAACCTTTGGAAAACACAAATGAACCTATATATAAATATCCAGACCCAAGTACATTAAAGACAATCTAAACACAATTTAAGAAAGCTTTCGATTATTTCATAGGTCTAAAGCATCAATATAATCATATTGATGCGTTTCTTTAACTGAACTGAAATATAGCATATACTTTTCTTAGTTACAATAGACTTACCTTGAGAGTTGTAGTGTTACTTAGATTCTTCCGAATCTTATGAAGACAGAATCAGTGATGAGGAGAGAAAGGCTATAAAGAGCACTAGCCAGGCTGAAACGGATCAGCATTGTTGTAACATATTAAAGGAATAAGAAACTGATTTCTCCAATTCCCATCCCATCCCAGCTATTCAACTACTTGAGCAGAACCCCTAATCATTGGTTCTGTGTTCGTAATATTCGGATTGATTGATTGAATGGCGGTTGCTTTACGCCGTGTCGCCAGCATAGGCCATATTCACGGCGAGTTCGTAATATTCGGAGGAATCTAAGGAACACCACCACTTTCAAGGTCGGTTGTTTGAGTTTTACGTCCTGGTAACATCTAAGGTCATATCAGGACGGGTACCGACTTGTGACAGTGTGCACTCATGGGGACATTATAGTGCTGCCCCCCTGAGAAATCAGGCCGCCGGCACCATGACCCGATATCCCACTCAGTCACATTATACTGACACTGAGCTAACCAGTCCCCACTTTCAAGGTAAAGGCCCTGTCACATTACGGCGTATGGCGGGAGCGTATTGAAAACCTACGTAAGTCGTGCGGGTGCCGGCCTATGATGACCTACGGTGAACTTTCGGGTGGGTTTGAGCGTATGGGGGACCTATGAGGAGCGTATGGGAGCGTGCTGCGACATTTTTTGACGGTTTTGATTGGCATGTGGAGCATATGAGGAGCGTATGAGGAGCGTATGATTATTTTAGGAGCGTATGAGGAGCGTATGAGGAGCGTATGCGAAACCTATGCGCGACCTATGTTATCTCTCCACGGTCCGCCGCTTGGTGGCTCCTGGGTATATATAGCCTGGAGCAACAGGCTCCCCTCACTCTGCCACCATGCCTGCTAAGAGGAACACCACTGCTGCTGCTGCTTCTGCTACTGCTACTACTACTACCAGTACTACTGCTACTACACCAGGCTCCAGAGCTTGGAAGTGGTTGACTAGAATGCCAAAGGCATTCTCCACCACTCTCCTAGCTTGGGAAAGCCAGTAGTTGAAGAGTCGCTCGTCATTGGTCAAGCCCCTCTTGCCGTACGGCTTCATCATGGTCGGCCGCAGGGCAAAGGCGTCGTCACCGATCAGAAAATACGGCACATCCTTCTGGCCATGGACGAGCGGTTCAGGGTTCGGAAAGCCGATGGTGCCACCTTCTGTGCTCGCCTTCAGCTCGGAGGTGTTGTAAATCTGGGCATCGGACGCGGAGCCCAAACCGCCAATATCTGCCCAGATAAATTTGTAATCTGCATCTACAAGTGCCAACAGGACCACAGAGAAAAAGCCCTTGTAGTTGTAGTAGAGCGACCCACTCTTTGGAGGGCACTGGCAGGCGATGCGCTTCCCATCCAGAGCGCCACAGGTATGGGGGAAGTTTCACCTCTCTGAAAAGAGGTCCGCGACGGCACGCCACCCTTCGGGAGTTGTCGGACACGTCATGACCTCGGCTATGTACTCGTCGACGATGGCCTTACAGACTTCACGCACTATCAGCGACTGTGTGTTGTGGGGCACCCTCCACCCAAACTTCAAGGAGGAGTATTTTGTGCCAGATGCCAGGTGCCGCAGAGTAAGTGCTATTTTCAGTGCCGGGTCGAGCGGCACCCTGAATGTGGTCCGTTTTTTGGCGATCCTGGGTCCCACTCGCGCCACAATCTCATCAAACAACTGGGGAGGCAGCCGCATGAAGTTCACAAACGACGCGGTGTGCTCGCTGTGGAGCTCGACCATCAGCTTGTCGAACAAGCCGAACTGTGGCTGCCTCCCAATCCAGGGTCTGACCCACACTGATCGTCGCCGCCGCTCCCTCCTCCTTCGTCTCTCGATACCGGACGCCAGAAGAACCATGAGGTATAGAGTAAGCTCATGGTGATAAAGGGCAACTCTGTAGAAAAGCTGGAACTGTACTTGCAGTGCCTGGGCATCCATCCTGTATGAGCAGCAGAGCAGGAATGACCGAAGGAATGACGTGGGTCGCCTTTATATACCGAGACCATAGGTCGGGCATACGCCGCCATACGCTACGCATACGCTTTTCATACGCTACCAATACGCTCTCATACGCAACGCGTAGGTTCTGCGTACGCTGCATACGCCCGAGATACGCCCGAGATGCCCGTGACGCAAGTTGAGCATACGAGTAGCATACACCGGCGTACCCCTAGCGTACGCCAGCATACCCCCAGCGTATCAGTAGCGTAAGAACCATACGCGCCCGTAGGTCAAGATTCTTTGAGCATGCACAAAAAAATTTGGACGGACGGACGGGAGAAAGCGTATGGCGGCATACAGCCTCATAGGCTGGCATAAGCCGGCACATGACGGCCTATGCGGAGCGTATGCGGAGCATACGCGTAGCGTATGTGGAGCATATGCCGGCATATGCCGGCGTATGCCGAAGTATATGACGTAGAGCGGCTACGCCGCCGTACGCTCCCGCAAATAACCCTAATGTGACAGCCCCTTAAGTTTAGTGTAACTCGGGTATTCATACCTCATCTTATGAACTACGGGAACCAGCACTGAGGGGATAAACTTGGTAGCTAAATGAATTCATTATTGCTCGCATGGATTCTTTTCCTTTAGTTTCATTGCTATTTATTTAATCATTTGTTCATTTGTCACACAATATATATAAATATATATCTTTTCTCAAGTTTATTTATTTAATTCCACACATCGTTTCTTGTACAAACAATCTTTTCCCCCATAACAATGTCAACACCTTACAGGCCATCATCTAGACTGAAAACCCAAGAAAATCTACACATTAATCACTGTATTCAGAATTGTATGCCGAATTACACCAGGATTTTCAGTTGTTGTGTGGTAATGCCTAGCAAAGCTGGTAGTAATAGTCATTCCTCAAAACGCATTCAGCTTTGCATTAAGGAAGCAGATGTCCTTCTCATACTACGTCTCTTGTATTTAGTAGTATCCAGCAAGTTAAACTAGCCCTAGAAATAGGTTTAAATGGTGCCGTATATGAGAACAATAATTGATTCTCTCTTTTCCTCCTTTATGCTGTTTGAGCTAAATGGGTTGTTAAAGTCCAAATAACACACAATTTCTTGGTCATTGGATAAGTATAGAATCTAGTGGTTGACCCACGACTCATTTTGAATATAATTAATGACTTTATGTCGAACATCTTATCCACATTCATTGGCTACTCTAGGAGGAAATCAATAATAATAGTAGGCTAAAGGGGCTGTCATACTACGACGTATGGCCTTAGTGTGTGCCAACGTATGCGATTTTCGACCACGTCGGCATACGGCGTCATACGTTATGTATATGTTGGGTATATGTTGAGTATGCTCCTGATATGGGGTCATAGGTCGGCATAGGTCGAGCTGTTAAACATTTGTTGTGTGCATGTTCAAAATTTTCAACGTATGTCGACGTATGGCTCATACGTTCCTCATACACTGCACATATGCTAGGCGTACATTGGCATACGTTAGGCACACGTCAAGGGTAGGTCGGGAGGTTGGAACACGTTAGCTTACATTGAACCGGTGCCCTCTGAGTATCTCTGGCGTATATAGCATGCCCCTAGCGTGTGCTGCCATACCCCTAGTGTATTGCGAGTGTATGGCCAGCGTGTTGGCTGTTGGTATATAAAGGCAGCACCAGGCTTCTTCTAGCAGACCTGCTCGGCTGCTCAGACAGGATGGATGTCCAGGCACTCTATCTACAGTTCCAGCATCAGTACCAAGTTGCCATTTATCAGCATAAGCTAGATCTCTACCTCATGGCTCTTCTGGCAGCCCGTGTCCAGAGGAGAAGGAGGAGGCAGCAGCGGAGAACGTGGGTCAGACCCTGGATCGGGAGGCAGCCACAGTTTGGCTTGTACAACAAGCTGATTGCTGAGCTTCGCAGCGAGGACACTGCGTCGTTTGTGAACTTCATGCGGATGCCTCCCCAGTTGTTTGACGAGATTGTGGCGCGAGTGGGACCGAGGATCGCAAAAAAACACACAACATACCAGGTGTCGCTCGAGCCCGGGCTGAAGATCACCCTTACTCTGCGGGACCTGGCGTCTGGGAACAAATACTCGTCCATGAAGATCGGGTGGAGGGTCCGCGACAACACACTTCATGTGTGAAGTCTGTCAGGCCCTCAGCGATGAGTACCTGGACGAGGTCATGACGTATCCGACGACTCCACAAGGCTGGTGTGCCATCGCCAACCAATTCCTAGAGAAGTGGAATCCCCCACACCTGTGGTGCTCTGGATGGGAAGCACATTGCCTGCCGGTGCCCTCCATAGAGTGGGTCACTGTACTACAATTACTCCTCTTGGCACTTATAGACGTGGACTACAAGTTCATCTGGGCAGATCTTGGGGGTATTGGCTCCGCATCTGATGCCCAGATCTACAATGACTCAGAGCTGAAGGCGTGCACTGAAGGTGGCACCATCGGTTTTCCAGACCCTGAACCAATCGAGGACGGCCAGAAGGATGTGCCTATTTTCTAATCGGTGACAATGCCTTTGCCCTGCAACCGACCATGATGAAGCCGTACAGCAGGAGGGAGTTGACAAATGAGGAGCGACTCTTCAACTACCAGCTCTCCTGAGCTATGAGAGTGGTGGAGAATGCCTTTGGCATCCTAGCCAACCGCTTCCAAGTGCTGCTGACGACTATGCAGCACCACCCCTCCACCGTGAAGGACATTGTCACCGTGTGCATGGTTGTGCACAACCTGATGAGGATGCGCTACCCAGGGCTGCAGAACCAGCAGCTGGATCGTCCCGAGACTGGGAACAACAACTTTGTCCCCGGAGCGTGGAGAGAGGGACAAAACCTAGCAGACGTTGACATTGTACCTAGCCCCAACACCACCTCCAAGATAGGAAAGGAGCAGCGGAATCTAATTAAAGACTGGGTCATCTCACCTACCGGAGCACTATCATGGCATGACAGCATGATCTGATGTACCAACAAATTGTATCTGCCTGTATGCACTGTGTATGTGTACTGCTATGATATATTTATGAATACTTACATGTCCGTTATGTTGTGACATGTCTACTGTTACGAGATGGTAATAATATTTATATGCCTATTTGTACAAATAAATTATATCAATTTTAGATATCAAGACACAATTACATGTCTGTTATATTTTTTATATCCCTAATTAAAGTAATCTAATTAACAATACTTATATCTAATTTGCTCTTTTTTAAAAAAGAATTATACTTTTGAAAGCATAACCTAGTTTAATATGCTG
>JASIRB010000854.1:0-31679 GCA_030323885.1 Branchipolynoe longqiensis | reverse complement strand
AGGTCATATCAGTACAGGTACCGACTTGTGACAGTGTGCACTTATGGCTACTTTATAGTGCTGCCCTACATGGAGACCAGGCCGCCAGCACCATGACCTGATTGATATCCCACTCACTCATATTATCCTGACACTGAGCTAACCACTCCCTGTCCTATCCTAATGTAGTAGTCTGCACTGACCTCTCAGTGAAGTAACCACATAGACAGGTAGGCGTGGGTAGTCTGGTGATATCAGGGAACCTAGGTGGTGTGATTGTTAGCACACTGGACCGAAATGCAAAGAGATGTGGGTTCGAGTCCCACTCTAGGCGCAATATTTCCCATGTTCCTCACCTCCATGACACTGGCACACAATGATCCTGTACAAGGATCCTGTACAAGCTATGTGATGTATGGCTGTTGAACCTACCCTGTGTATGTATGTGTTAGTGCATTGCCTGTATGTATGTAATTGTAAGCATTAAATGACTTACAATTCCAGGGAGAGGAGTGTACTATCCTGCACTGACCTCTCAGGCAAGTAACCACATAGACAGGTTGGCATGGGTAGTGTGGTGATATCAGGGAGCCTAGGTGGTGTAATGGTTAAGCACAGTGGCCTGGAATGCAAAGCGATGTGGGTTCGAGTAAATGGTAAGCGACAGGTATCAATTTTTAAGTCATTGGTTTGACTCGACCAGGGTTCGCACCCAGAGGTTGTAATCCCACGATCTACCCAAAACTGGAGACGGACGCTGAACGCATTCAGCCATCCCGTCTCGTCATGTGAGTAGAAGGGCCTGGTTCAGATACAGTTCACCTGGTGGTTCAGATTGAAGTGGAGTGTGTGTGTGGTGGGGGTGGGGGGGGGGGGGGTTCGTGTGTGGGGTGGTGGTACGCGGGTGGGGGGTGGGGGGATGGGGGGTTGTCGTGGCTACCGACTGAATAAGTGATGGGTTCTGCCGAAAAGAGCCGTGACCAGGCGGGATGCGGTGTGTGGTAGGCGGGATGCGGCGTGTGGCAGGCGGGATGCGGCGTGTGGCAGGGGGGATGCGGCGTGTGGCAGCACGGTCGGGTGGAGCAGCCACGGTTGGCTGGGTACCAGCGGGCGGCACGCACTAGACACTGTACACAGAACGAGGGGGCTCTGCCACCCGCCACATGCGACATGCCACCCACCACATGTCACATGCCACATGCCACCCATCACATGCCACATGCCACACACCAATGTCTCCTGCCACATGCCACCCGCACATGCCATCCACCAGATGTCACCCCCACATGACACCCGCAAAACGCCACCTGCCACATGCCACCCACCACATGCCACCAGCCACATGCCACCAGCCACATGCCACCCATCAACGCCACCTACCACACACCAATGCCTCCTGCCACATGCCACCCGCACAACGCACCCACCAGATGTCACCCCCACATGCCACCCGCCAAACGACACCCACAACATGCCACCCGCCACATGCCACCCACCACATGGCACCCACCAAACGCCACCCACCAAATGGCACCTGCCACATGCCACCCACCACATGCCACCCGCCACATGCCACCCACTACATGCCACCCGCCACATGCCACCCCTACATGCCACCCCTACATGCCATCCGCCACATGCCAGCCGTCATATGCCACCTGCCACATGCCACCCGCCACCTGCCACCCCCACATGCCACACAACATCTGACACCCACCACATGTCACATGCCACCTGCCAGACACCAATGCCTCCTGCCACCCACCAACTGCCACCCACCACATGCCACATGCCACACGGCCCTGACCCCCCCGCCCCCCCCCCCCCCCCCCGCCGAACCCGCGATATTGGCTTAGCACTGCGCTAAGAGGATCGTCCTTACTTACCTCGCCGCCTGCTCGGCTGTAACTCGTGTAAGTAGCAAGTGTTGTTGTTTTACGTCCTAACAAAACTAAGGTCATCATCAGAACGTCTGTAAGTAGGGAGTATACAGCCTCTCGTGTTCCCGATGAGGCACTTGTAGCCCGAGAACTAAGCTCTTCCCTTCAAACGGGGCCGTGAGTCGCTGGCGAAGGTAGACGAAAGGAGTTTGATGTGAGGCCGTTAAGAGCTTAATCGAAGCAATGCTTTACACATTTACTCAAGGAGCAAAGGATTCGTGGTCAATAAGTAGCTCTCAGCGTTGCCAACCTGCAGGTACTGAGAACCCTTAAGGTTTTGTGTTGCCCACCTCCAGGTACTGAGAACCCTTGAGGTTTTGTGTTGCCCACCTCCAGGTACTGAGAACCCTTGAGGTTTTGTGTTGCCCACCTCCAGGTACTGAGAACCCTTGAGGTTTTGTGTTGACCACCTCCAGGTACTGAGAACCCTTGAGGTTTTGTGTTGCGGGCGTGGAACCCAAGTGGCGGGACTTGGAAGCTTGCTATCGCGGTCTGGGCCCCCCCTAGCACGACCAAGAACAAATTATTTAACATGGCTTTTAAATAGCCTATTTGAGGGCATTTCCAAGGAATTATACTTACAGGCTGATATTTTAGAATATGCTAGTGCTTGGCATTACTAGGATAGGGCATGATGTATGCCCACCCCCCCTTCCAACCATGTGACCGGTGGCGCCGCCACTGGCGCGAATCTACCCGGGACGCTACACTGCCACTGGCGACCGAGAATTTTGTCGTGGATCCTGTTTATTTAATTTGCGGAGAGAACGGCGATGGCAGTGAAATTAATATATTGATGAACAAATTGTCTGGTTCTATCATTCCGTCAGTGTGACGATGTGTGTCCTGGTCCTCTACCCCCCCCCCCCACCCCAGCCCCCCCTCTTCCTCCTTTGGCGCGTGTTATGGGTTGGGTGTGAGTGTCTAAGATCTACTTGAACCTGGTTACACAAGGCACGCCCTCCTGTGAGACGACTCATCTTGCCAGCCCTTACAACCCCAGTGCACCGCCTGCAGCTCATCGATTGGCCGGGGTCAGGCCTCCTTACCCCGGCAGTACGCCGGTAATACCCCGGCAGTACGCCGGTAATACGGCGTACGCCGGGAGTATTCCGGCAATGAGATAGAGCGTCCGCCTCCCGTGTTGCTAGATTGTGAGATCGTGGGTTCGAACCCTGGTCCAGTCAAACCAATGACGTAAAAATGTATACATGTCGCTTCCTAGCCAGGCGCTCAGCATTATCCTAATAATGCAAGGAGCAGTGGAATGAGGAAGACCAATCATCCACGATTGAAACTTCCCCGGCTTAAACAACTAATGTACTGACCGTCTCGCCGGTTCTAACGTCAGGTAGGCCAAGCCACTGTCAGTGCATGCTACTGTCGCTGTCAGTGATAAAATACTGTCACTGTCAGTAATATGATATTGTCACTGTCAGTAATATGATGATTCCACTGTCAGTAATATGATACTGACACTGTCAGTAATATGTTACTGTCACTGTCAGTAATATGATGCTGTCACTGTCAGTAATATGATACTGTCACTGTCTGTAATATGATACTGTCACTGTCAGTAATATGATACTGCAACTGTCAGTTATATGACACTGCTACTGTGAGTATGATGATGCTGCCACTGTCAATATTATGATACTGGCACTGTCAGTAATATGACTCTGCTACTGTCAGTAATATGATACCGTCACTGTCAGTAATATGATACTGCCACGGTCAGTATTATGATAGTGTCACGGTCAGTATTATCTAACTGCCACTGTCAGCATTACCTGTATTATCATACCGCCACTATCAACATAGTGCTGTTGACACTGACGCACCCTGGTAGACTGCAGGGAGGTGCAGTGTGGGATAATCAATGAAGACTCTACTTGTTGCCACTGAGCAGGCTGTCCGCCTTCTTACCGTGCGCGGTGGCCCAATCAGTAGAGCGCTGACCTCGCGTGCGGTAGATCGGGAGTTTTGGTTCCCGGTCGAGTCAAACCAATGGCTTTAAAATTGGTACTTGTCGCTTCCTAGTCTGGCGCTCGGCAATAATAGGATATAGGGAAAGGAATGGTTTGCTCAATGTCAGGATAATGTGACTGAATGGGATATAGGGTCATGATGCCAATGGCCTAATTTCCCAGTGGGGCAGCACTATAAAGTAGCCATGAGTGCGCACTGTCACAAGTCAGTACCCGTCCTAATATGACCTTAGATGTTGCAAGGACGTAAAACTCCCACAACCAACCAACCAACCAACCAAGGAACCGCTGTGCGGCGCGTCATTACGCACCTGGCGCGGCTATGCAGCGTCCGTGGTCACGTGTCCGGGTCACGTGCTTAATGGCGGCGTCTAAGTGCACGCTTCCGTGAAGCGGCGTGCTAATGGCGCCCTCACTAAACAGCGACAATGTAACCAGCGGGCTATTGTTAAAAGGTCACAGTAATTATGAGTGAATATATGCCCTTTGCTTGATGATCGGATCGTTCGGCTTCGTCCAGTTTGGAAACAGCAGATGTTGCAATGCATTGTGGGGTGCGTGGGGGGGCTGTGTGGGGAGGGGGGTAGTGATTTGTGTAGCGCAAGATGCAGCATGAGTGTCGTGTTTGATTTGTACAGGTGGACATAGTGATCTATTATACACAAGGGGCAGTGTGAGTGTCGTGTTTGATGTGTACAGGTGGACATAGTGATCTATTATACACAAGGGGCAATGTGAGTGTCGTGTTTGATGTGTACAGGTGGACATAGTGATCTATTATACACAAGGGGCAGTGTGAGTGTCGTGTTTGATGTGTACAGGTGGACATAGTGATCTATTATACACAAGGGGCAGTGTGAGTGTCGTGTTTGATGGGCACAGCTGGACATAGTGATCTATTAAGCACAAGGGGCAGTGTGAGTGTGGTGTTTGATGTGTACAGCTGGACATAGTGATCTATTATACACAAGGGGCTGTGTGAGTGTGGTGTTTGATGCGTACAGGTGGACATAGTGATCTATTATACACAAGGGGCAGTGTGAGTGTGGTGTTTGATGTGTACAGGTGGACATAGTGATCTATTATACACAAGGGGCAGTGTGAGTGTGGTGTTTGATGTGTACAGGTGGACATAGTGATCTATTATACACAAGGGGCAGTGTGAGTGTTGTGTTTGATGCGTACAGGTGGACATAGTGATCTATTATACACAAGGGGCAGTGTGAGTGTGGTGTTTGATGCGTACAGGTGGACATAGTGATCTATTATGCACAAGGGGCAGTGTGAGTGTGGTGTTTGATGTGTACAGGTGGACATAGTGATCTACTATACACAAGGGGCAGTGTGAGTGTGGTGTTTGATGTGTACAGGTGGACATAGTGATCTATTATACACAAGGGGCAGTGTGAGTGTTGTGTTTGATGCATACAGGTGGACATAGTGATCTATTATACACAAGGGGCAGTGTGAGTGTGGTGTTTGATGTGTATATCTGGACATAGTGATCTATTATACACAAGGGGCAGTGTGAGTGTGGTGTTTGATGTGTACAGGTGGACATAGTGATCTATTATACACAAGGGGCAGTGTGAGTGTCGTGTTTGATGCATACAGGTGGACATAGTGATCTATTATGCACAAGGGGCAGTGTGAGTGTCGTGTTTGATGTGTACAGGTGGACATAGTGATCTATTATGCACAAGGGGCAGTGTGAGTGTTGTGTTTGATGCGTACAGGTGGACATAGTGATCTATTATACACAAGGGGCAGTGTGAGTGTCATGTTTGATGGGTACAAGGGGCAATGTGAGTGTCATGTTTGATGGGTACAGGTGGACATAGTAATCTGTTAACCACAAGAGGCAGTGTGACTGTCGTATTTGAGGTGTACAGGTGCAGGTTGTACAGGTGCAGGGTGTACAGCTGCAGGGTGTACAGGTGCAGGGTGTACCTGTGCAGGGTGTACAGGTGCAGGGTGTACCAGTGCCGGGTGTACCAGTGCCGGGTGTACAGGTGCAGGGGTGAACAGTTGCAGGGTGTACCGGTGCAGGGTGTACCGGTGCAGGGTGTACCGGTGCGGTGGGAGTAGATTGTGAAAGTGACTGACCCTCCACATATTAAATACGTGTGTCTGTGTGTGATATGGAACATACATTTGCATGGTGAGGACGTGTGTACGGCGGTCTGTGTATACTTATGCCAGTGTCTGTGTATGTGTGTGGCTGTGTATATGAGTTGTCATAGTTACAGGTCCTTCCGTGAGTGCCTTATTATGTACACATTCTTACATCACTTAACACCCTCCACATGTCTTATTCTGCCCTGTTTTCTCTCCCCCACCCGCCCTTCGCTACTGATCACGTGACTACAGCCTACATGGTTGTGTCCAACTCTAGAATGAACCTATTCAAGAAAGCCCGCTCGCGCTCTCCGTCCTTCGACATTCCGAAGCTGTGTCTGTCCCGCCAGAAGCGCACCGAGGTGCCGCCCCTCGACCCCGCGGCGCCTAACCTCGCTGGGCCCGATCCGCCAGGGGGCGCGGTGGCAAGCACGGGCGGCGGAAGGTGTAACGACGACGAGATGGCCACTTCGGGTGACTGCGGCGGGTTGAGTCCAACCGTCGGGGGACCACTTCCGCTTCCTGTTTCACTTCCGGTTGCTGGTGAGGCCTCGGTGGACGAGGCGCCGGCAGTGTCGGTGGCGGTCACAACAAGCGCCGGAAGCGGAAGTGGCGGGAAGGCGCCGCCCTCGTCGGTGCCAGCCTCCACCCTCGAGGTTCCGCACCTACCGCGCATCCGGTCGTCGAGTTTCGACACGGCAACGCTACACCACAACGAGAAGCAGCTGGCGCTCGACAACACGCTGGCCGTGCCCGACGACCCGCACCGTTCCAGGTCGTTCGATGCCAGCTACAGCTCGGAGGAGAACACCTCGGACCGAGAGACGAGCCTCTCGTCGAGCATTTTCCTCGCCCTGCCCAAGTACTACCGGCGCCGCTCTCTGGAGATCCCCCGCCTGTGCATCCACTGCGTGCATATGGAGGCGATGTCGAGCCAGGAGAACACGCCCACCTCACCCGGTGGAAATAAGTTCGACTTGGACAAGATGAAGTGCTCGAGCTTCGCTTATGACGACTCGCTGGATGACTTTAGCAGCGAGGACGACTGCGGCGATGATGAATTGGACCTGGGCAGCCCCGCCGGCTCCAGGTCCTCGTGTGGGGTCAAGATGTCGCTGACGCCGCCCCCTACAGGCAGCAGCGACCTCTCACGGGAGCCGAGTGAGGAGGAGGGCTGCAGCGTGGTGACGCTGGCGGTACCCTTGTGGAAGCCGCGTTCCTCTTCTATGGACGCCGCCTACATGCAGGTGCCCAGCACGTTTGACGAGCGGCGCGGGTCCTTCGACCCGGGGATGCTCGACGTACCCAAGCAGCCACGCTCCTCTTCCGTAGACGTGGCTCTACCGACACCGGAAACCACGCACTACCGCGCCATCATGAGCACCAAGGCAGAGGACAGGTAGATAGCGGCTAGTTCACAGCCTTCTCTTCTCCCTTTCGCTTATTGAAGCGGTGTGCGTGTTTTTTTGTCGATATGTCCTAATTCCTCCTTTTACATTGCCGCTAATACTTATTGTCTGTCTTCGCACAATGTTTCAGCGTCTCCTGTTATTTAAAATTAAAGCGGCATTTCCAAGGGAGCGTGTTGGATTTTCTTCTATTCCTTTGCAGCAGTACTTTATGTCTCAGCACAATTTGGCCGTTGAACCCATCCTTTCCTCCCCCCTCCAACAGTGGCTGTGTTTCTTTTATTTTTATCTCAAAGCCATGTCTGTCGTAGCGGAGTAGGACATTACCATTACATGGAGGATCCACTTGCTGAACGCGTAATCGCGCGCTCCATTAAGCACTAATTCATCTACATCTGTAAGATGAACCAGAGGGGGTGGCAGAATGAGTTGAGTGTCCGTCTCCTGTTTTCGAGATCAGGGGATCTGAACCCATGTGTTCATGGGTTTGAAGCCTGGTCGAGTCAAACCAATGACTTAAAAATTGATACTTGTCGCTTCCTAGCCAGGCACTCAGCATAATTAGGATCGGGCAAGGACTGGTTGGCTCAGTGTCAGGATAATGTGACTGAGTGGGATATCGGGTCATGGTGCTGGCAGCCTGGTCTCCGAGTGGGGCAGCACTATAAAGTTGCAATAAGTGTGCACTCACAAGTCGGTAGCCATCCTGATATGACCTTAGATGTTGTTAGGACGTAAAACAACAAACAAAGAAACAATCTGTATGATGACAGCAATGTCCACCTTCACGAGGAGGGCATTGGACCGGAACGTCTGGTCGTCATGGTGACGGAGTGTCGTCTGATATCACTGATCTGTGAGTCCACTATAGAACATGAACCTTCTCATTCTTACCGGGTTTTATAGCCGACACACACCTATCAATTATCATATATGTGATAGATAGATATTAACAACCATTCGTGTATGTACATATATATTAAACATCACTCGTATCATATACATATAATAGCAGATACACATTAAACATTAGTCCTGTCATATCCATGATAGATAGATATTAACAACCATTTGTGTATGTACATGTATATTAAACATCAGAAGTATCATATACATATAATAGTAGATATACATTAAACATTAATCCTGTCATATCCATGATAGATAGATATTAACAACCATTTGTGTATGTACATGTATATTAAACATCACTCATATCATATACATATAATAGTAGATATACATTAAACATTAGTCCTGTCATATCCATGATCGATAGATATTAACAACCATTCCTGTATGTACATATATATTAAAGATCACTAGTATCATATACATATAATAGTAGATATACATTAAACATTAGTCCTGTCATATCCATGCTAGATAGATATTAACAACCTTCCTGTATGTACATGTATATTAAACATCACTAGTATCATATACATATAATAGTATATATACATTAAACATTAGTCCTGTCATATCCATGATAGATATATATTAACAACCATTCCTGTATGTACATGTATATTAAACATCACTAGTATCATATACATATAATGGTAGATATACATTAAATATTAGTCCCGTCATATCCATGATATATATATATTAACAACCATTCCTGTATGTACATGTATATTAAACATCACCAGTATCATATACATATAATAGTAGATATACATTACATATTAGTCCTGTCACATCCATGATAGATAGATATTAACAACCATTCCTGTACATATATATTAAACATCACTATATCTGGGAGTGGATCTAGACAGACACCTAAATTATGACCTCTGCATAACAAATACTATCAAAAAAGTAAACCATAAAATATGGCTACTGGCTAAACTGAGATACTACATAACTGAAAACATGGCAATTAAAATATATAAAGGTATGATCCTCCCCTACTTTGACTATGACGATGTAGTATACATGGGAGGAAATACAAAACTATTAAGCAAACTACAGGTGCTACAGAATAGAGCCCTCAAAGTATACCTTCAGGTGAACAAAAGATATCCCACAATCGAATTACGCAAAAAATGCAATGCAACACTATTAACGAGTAGAAGGGAAACGCACCTCAAAATACTGGCACACCATTACACCACAAAACCAGGCTACACAGCAACCCCCCATAGGGACACCAGGCAAATGGCAGCCCCAGTGCTACTGACAGCAATAAGTAACACCAACATTTATGAGGGAAGTGTACTGGCCATGGCGGCACATGCCTGGAATAATCAACCCACACAACAACGGGCAATCAAAAGCATGGACCACTATAAAAGGTCCTTAAAGAAAACATAATACACAACCACCTACTGAAGAAACAATATCTCACCTGATCTTGGGCGCAGTCACTGCTTGCTGGGTTCTGGGACAAAAAGCAAAAGACAGGCCAGAAAAGATGGTAGATATTACAAATACGGTAGCTAGCCCTACTAAGTACTAAGGAATTCTAAATGACTATCACCATAGGGCGCAGTCCATCTGGGTATGTGTACTGGCACAAACCAAAGCAGAACCAGGCAGGCCACAGTCATGCGTCCGAATCACCCTGAAATACAAAATGGCTAACTATACAACACAGCCATCCCACCTAGTCGCAGTCCTGAAGGGTCCAGGTGGTGTTCTGGCACACTGGTGTACTATCTAAGGACAGGGCATGGATGAAAGGATGCTGTAACAAACCACAATGGGATGGGATCCTCTCCCACAGGCCTGTATGTCATCTGCGTAGATGTACATAGTAGGCTAAGTTATCACATACAGGTTAGGAAAAAACTTGAAAATTAAAAGAAAAACTAATATAGAAACTACTAACACCCAAAACCGCAAAGGTTGGCCCGAGAAAGATCAGGTAAAGACTCCTGAGTGCGGGACCAGACCAATCCAGTATCACAGCTGTCCAGCATTGAAAACAAGCACCCTCATACGTTATGGGCAGAATACAAAACTTGTCACAAAAAAAATAAAAAATAAAAAATACATATAATAGTAGATATATATTAGTCCTGTCATATCCATGGTACTAGATATTAACAACCATTCCTGTCATATAATATATATGCATATACATTGAGCATCGTACCTATCATGTAATAATAGTTATAGATATATATATACATTAAGCATCACTCTTATCATATAGATGGTAGCCATATATTAAATACCACTTGTATCCTATAAAAATAGATATACATTAAATATCACTCCTATCATATAATAATATATATATATTAACCACCACTCCTATCATATAAATGATAGATATCAATCGAGCATCACTCCTATCATAGTCATCGTAGATTTATATATAAATCTATCTGCAGTACAAAATGAGAGACAAATAAGCAGGTTGGAGAGCTTACCTCGATCGGGCTATGGTGGTTAAATACCTCATTCGAGCCCCTGTGCAATTTCCAAGGTCGAATTTCATATAGGAATAAGGTGCAGGTTCACAAATATGGTTGTGGAACACTGAGTTTTAGGAGGTTTTCATATTGGAATACATCACTAGAAAGCCAAAAATTATATCTAATTTCCTGACTATTCCTACAACATTTAGTTGGGACCGGACTGAGTAAATTAACAGTGAATATTAGGAAATAATTCAGTAGTTACAACACATGTCTACAGTACAGAACTGGTCATGATAGTACTGTGTTGGTATAGCCATAAATCCTAAACAATAGAGGAAACTCCAGTCAACCATGGGGGTATATGCTGGTCTATGGCCCACTCATATACTTCCACTTGCCACTGGGGGAGGTCCTGTGGGGACTGTTGTACATCATTTAGATATATTTGTTGCATACCAATATATATATATATATATATAGATATATATATGCATAATAAATAATTCACTGTGATTATGCATCTGATGCATTACCAACACAAATATGGCTTGTCTTGCTGGTACAACATTAAGAAAAACCTACCTTAAGTATTATTGTATTTGATTGTTGGTTATCACTTTTTATTTCTATTCGTATTATTTATGGGAAGGCCGGTGCCGGAAGGCCAGCCGATGGGAGGCCAGTAAGCGATGTTCATAAATAACACTGTAATTATGCATCTGGTGCATAATCCCCACAAATATGGCATTTCTTGCTGGTACAGCAACATTAACTTACCTAGTATATTATTGCATTTATTTCATTTATTTTATTGTTGGTTATCACATTTTATTTATATTTATATTATTTGAATTTAGGTCTGGTAGCGGGAGTCTTGGCGCCGGGAGGCCGGGAACCCTGGCGCCGGGAATCCCTGCCCCGAAACCCCTATTATAAATGCTATACATATACATATATATACATACATATACATACACATACATTAATATACACATACATATATACACATATATATACATACATATACATACACCTACATACATATACATATATCTTAACATACATATACATATATATATACATATATATTACATATACATACATATACATACATACTTACATATACATACATATACATCTATATATGTATATACATATGCAGACATATATACATGACTCTATATATATGCATATAAATACACATTCTATTTAGAGATGACTGCATCACATATCTTAGAGTGGTACTCCATTTGTCACTGCTAAGTTAATCCATATGTAGTCTGTGTCACTATCAGACTTATTGCAACAATGCAAGAGGGCTAACCTCTGACACTTTCACACTCAGATTTTAACCAAACACTGCCATTACCCTAAATAATATTCCATTTATATTTTATTTATTTTATTTTTGAGTATGCATGTACATGTATACATACACATACTTTTAAAGGTATATGTATATATGCACATATGCACATACATATGTATGTATTATATATAATATACAATATATAAATAATATTGCAATATCAGGTGAAGAATAACTTACCAGTATTCCTAAATGTAAGGATGACTCTGCCAGACACTTCACAATGATAATCCATTTGCAAGTAGCAAGTTGACTGTTGTGTAGTGTGTGCCTTCAGAAATATGTGTGCGCAGTGCACTGTGGCACATACCCTTATAAACCAAATCCAATCCACTCTCACACCTATTCAAAGGGCATAAGCTCTGACACCTTCACACTCAGTGAGCTCAGCTGCCAGTGGAGGTGCAGCACAGAGAACCATTGGCAACCTGAGGTGTGAAAGCTTTCCTTGGCAGTTTTTGGTTAAAATCTGAGTGTTAAAGTGTCAGAGCTTAGGCCCCTTGCAATAAGTCTGAGAGTGAAACAGACTACACATGGGTTAACTTACCAGTGACAAATGGAGGACCACTCTACAATATATGATGCAGTCATCTCTAAATACAGTATGTATTCACATATATATATATATATATATATAATTATGTAGTCACATATATAGGTCTCCATATGTATATATGTATACATATATGTGAATGGATGTATATATAGACATATATATATAGGTGCATATGTAATATTTATATATGTATATACACATAGGTATATGTATATTTATATGTATACACATATGTATGTGTATATGTATATGTATATTTATATCGATATATATATATATTATATATGTATATACATGTATATGAAAATAAAAAAATAATTCCAATAATAATTAAAATAATACGGTAATAATATTGACGGCACTGTGACTCTCATTTCCTGATGGCCAGTTCCCATCGACGCCTGCCGCGCGGGACTCTCGGCTACCGGCGCGGAACTCTTCTCGGCCTGCCGGCGCCGGGACTCTCGGCCTGCCGGCGCCGGGACTCTCGGCCTGCCGGCGCCGGGACTCTCGGCCTGCCGGCGCTGGGACTCTCGGCCTGCCGGCACCGGGACTCTCAGCCTGCCGGTGCCGGGACTCTCGGCCTGCCGGCGCCAGGCCTCCCGGCACCGGTCTTCCCTTAAATAATATGAATAGAAATAAAAAGATAACCAACACTAAAATAAATCAAATAAAATAAAGCTTTTCTTAATGTTGTACCAGCAAGACAAGCCATATTTGTGGTGGTAATGCATCAGATGCATAATCACAGTTAATTATTTATTATGCATATATATATTGGTATGCAAAAAATATATCTAAATGATGTACAACAGTACCCACAGGACCTCCCCCAGTGGCAAGTTGAAGTATATGACTGGGCCACACACCAGCATATACCCCCATGGTTGACTGGAGTTTCCTCTATTGTTTAGGATTCATGGCTATACCAACACAGTACTACCATGTGCATTTCTGTCCTGAAGACATGTGTTGTAACTACTGAATTATTTCCTAATATTCATTGTTAATTTACTCGATCCGGTCCCAACTAAATGTCCTATGAATATTCAGGAAATTAGATATAATGTTGTGCTTTCTAGTGATGTATTCTAATATGAAAACAACCCAAAACTCACTGTTCCACAACCATATTTGTGAACCTGCACATTAATCTTATATGAAATTCGACCTTCGAAATTGAACCGGGGCTCGAATTAGGTACTTTAACCATCGTAGCTCAAACGAGGTAAGCTCTCCAACCTGATAAGGTAATGGGTTGAGGGATTATATGCCCTCCGCAGTGACTGACACTGGTCAACATCCGGGGGAGGTAGGTGGGCCGAGATGGTACCACTGGTACAGTGTTGTATCTTACAGAGGATAACGCAATAATCACAATAATAAGTAATATTCCTTGTATCTTCATGTTCACATAATACGTTAAGCATCACATAGACGTTAGGCATCACATATACGTTATGCATCACATATATGTTAGGCATCACATGTATGGTATGCATCACATATACATTATGCATCACATATACGTTATGCATCACATATATGTTATGCATCACATATATGTTATGCATCACATACGTTATGCATCACATATACACTATGCATTGCATATACGTTATGCATCACATATGTTATGCATCATATATACATTATGCATCACATATATGTTATGCATCACATACACGTTATGCATCACATATACGTTATGCATCACATATACATTATGCATCATATATACATTAGGCATCACATATACATTATGCATCACATATATGTTATGCATCACATACACATTATGCATCACATATACGTTATGCATCACATATACATTATGCATCACATATACATTCGGCATCACATATACATTATGCATCGCATATACGTTATGCATCACATATACGTTATGCATCACATATACATTAGGCATCACTTTAAACAGCTTTAGAGTTGCACAGTCCGATGCTTTTTGAGTTTCTATCAATTTGCGAGATATCTACATTGAATTGATTGTTATAATCCACCATGGTGTAGTTTGGAGTAACTTTCATTTTAAAGGTCTAACTTTTGAAACATTTGAAGTACAAGCATACACAATTAATTAAGGCAAGCATGCCATTACGCTCTCTCGCGCCATAGGCTTCTGCAGTAACAGGTTCTATTAAATTGACTCAGTATTCCCTTCTACATGCCAGCAAATGGTTGAAAAGTACATCTGTATTTAAGTTAGATATGTACAATCAAATCTAGATAATTATTTTGGTTCGGAAAATTTGCTGCTTCATCGGACTATTCAGCTTTAAAACTGTTGGTTATGCGGCCTACAGAAGATTTGGGTCGACTGGGATGAGTACGGGGGTGGGGGTGGGGGGGGGAGGGGATGTGTGGGGGTGCGGGGAGTGGGGTGTATTGATCAGTTCTAAGAAGGTGGAGTGGGAGGTCGGCAGGGACATGTGGCTGGTTAGAGGGTGTGTGTGGGTGTGTGTGGGGGGTGGAGGTCGGCAGGGACATGTGGTGGTTAGATGTGTGTGTGGGGGTGTGTGGGGGGTGGGAGGTCGGCAGGGACAGTGGCTGGATAGAGGGTGTGTGTGGGGGGGGTGTGGGGGGGTGGGAGGTCGCCAGGGACATGTGGCTGGTTAGAGGGTGTGTGTGGGGGGGTTGTGGGGGGTGGGAGGTCGGCAGGGACATGTGGCTGGTTAGATGGTGTGTGGGGGGGGTGTGGGGGGGGTGGGAGGTCGGCAGGGACATGTGGCTGGTTAGAGGGTGTGTGTGTGGGGGGTGGGAGGTCGGCAGGGACATGTGGCTGGTTAGAGGGTGTGTGTGGGGGGGTGTGGGGGGTGGGAGGTCGGCAGGGACATGTGGTGGTTAGAGGGTGTGTGTGGGGGGGTGGGAGGTCGGCAGGGACATGTGGTGGTTAGAGGGGGGATGTGTGGGGGTGGGAGGTCGGCAAGGACATGTCGCTGGTTAGAGGGTGTGGTGGGGGTGTGTGGGAGGGGGTCGCAGGGACATGTGGTGGTTAGAGGGTGTGTGGGTGTGTGTGGGTGTGTGTGGGGGGTGGGAGGTCGGCAGGGACATTGGCTGGTTAGAGGGTGTGTGTGAGGGGGGTGGGAGGTCGGCAGGGACATGTGGCTGGTTAGAGGGGAAGGTGTGGGTGGGTGGGGGGGTGGGAGGTCGGCAGGGGAGATGTGGCTGGTTAGATGGTGTGTGGGGTGTGTGGGAGGTCGGCAGGGACATGTGGCTGGTTAGAGGGTGTGTGTGGGGGTGTGTGGGGGGTGGGAGGTCGGCAGGGACATGTGGCTGGTTAGATGGTGTGTGTGGAGGTGTGTGGGGGGGTGGGAGGTCGGCAGGGACATGTGGCTGGTTAGAGGTTGTGTGTGGGTGTGTGTGGGGGGGTGGGAGGTCGGCAGGGACATGTGGCTGGTTAGATGGTGTGTGTGGGGGTGTGGGGGGTGTGGGGGGTAGCTGAATGTGTTACAAAGCACATCTATTCACAGCTACCGTAAAGTCTGAAATGAAGCACTTGCAGAGATCGATACACGCACCACTACCATAGAATATAGCCCGAGTACGTGTCTGTGTGCGCATGCGTGTGTGTGCGCATGCATGTGTGTGTGCATGCGTGTGTGTGTGCGCGCATGCTCATGCGTGACCGGCTTGAATAGGGCTTTAGGGGTACTTTCTATAGACATTGTATTGTAACTTTAAGCTGGCTAGCAGTGCACCTTTGTTGCTATAATAGCAGTGTGCCTTAGCTGGTTATAATAGCAGTGCACCTTCACTTGCTACAATATCGGTGCGCCTTAGGTTGCTATAATATCAGTACCCTTTGCTTGCTATAATAGCAGTGTGCTTAGCTGACTATAATAGCAGCGCACCAAACTTGCTATAACATCAGTGTGCCTTCGCTCACTATAATAGCAGTACCCTTTGCTTGCTATTATAGCAGTACGCTTAGCTGGTTATGACAGCAGTGGGCCTAATTTGCTATAATAGTAGTGTACCTTAGCTTGCTATAATAGTGTGCCTTAATTGGCTATAATAGCAGTAGTACCTTTGCTTGCTATAATAGTGTGCCTAAGTTGCTATTATAGCAGTGTGCCTTAGCTTGCTATAATAGCAGTGCACCCAACTTGCTATAATAGCAGTGCACCCAACTTGCTATAATAGCAGTGTGCCTTAGTTGGCTATAATGGCAGTCTGTCTTAGTCGGCTATAATAGCAGTGCACCCAGCTTGCTATAATATCAGTGTGCCTTAGCTTGCTATAATAGCAATGCGCCTTAGCTTGCTATAATAGCAGTGTGCCTTAGCTTACTATAATAGTGTGCCTTAGTTGGCTATGATAGCAGTGCACCTTAGTTGGCTATAATAGCAGTGCGACTTAGCTTGCTATTTTAGCAGTGTGTCTTAGCTTGCTATAATATCAGTGGCCGCCCAACTTGCTATAATAGCAGTGTGCCTTAGCTTGCTATAATAGTGTGCCTTAGTTGGCTATAATAGCAGTGCGCCTTAGCTTGCTATAGTGGCAGTGCGCCTTAGATGGCTATACTAGCAGGGCGCCTTAGCTTGCTATAATAGCAGTGCATCTTTGTTGGCTATAATAGCAGTGCACCTTAGTTTGCTATAATAGCAGGGCGCCTTACTTGGCTATAATAGCAGTGCACCCAACTTGATATAATAGCAGTGCCCCTAATTTGCTATAATAGCAGTGCCTCTAATTTGCTATAGTAACAGTGTGCCTTAGCTTGCTATAATAGCAGCGCGACCTCCATGGCCGGCTGTGGAGGGAGCTGGTGCAAGTGGCTCTGTTTAGCACGTTGCATGCCTGGCCGTGAGAACTGCCCTCCGAGGGTTCACAAAGGCTCGAGCCGCTTAGGGCAACACGAGCTGCTCACTGCACGAAAACACGCAGCCTCACAATGGCAACAGCTCAGCACTCGAACTGCTCAGCCACTCGGTGTCTGCAGAGAGCCGAGCAGTGGGGTTCACCTTATGCTATGCCCCCCCCCCCCCCTCCACACCCACCACCACCCACATGGTGTGTTTTTCCCGCATGGTGGGAAGGGAAGCTTCGATGGGGTTGTTATTGATGTTATTTACTGGCTTTGTGATCGGGTAAGAACTGTGTATATTAATAGCACGGTGCGTGTGCTTGTTCGGGGATTAGCTACTTTTGTTTAGGAGAGGCTTACAGGGGACATCCGGATATACTGATAAATAGAGCCGGTGATTAATGGCGGTCAGTCAGTGCCTCGCATGTTGCTCCTCGGATATAGTAACCGGGGAGAGCCAACTTTGCATAGTTATCAGTTTTATGTCGCCATGGTTACAGTGACATGGCTGGGTTTAAATAAGCAGTTCACGAAGCTTAGACTTATATTACCGGCGCTTGTGTCGGATTACATTTTGGTTCTGTTCAAACTGTAACGAAGCTGCTTAGAAACTTTGTCGGAAAGCCACGTGACGTGGAAACACTGTGAATGTGAAGATGCGAGTTAGCAGCAAAACGAGGACTTTTATCATATAATAGGGTTATTAGTAGTTTCAGTTCTCAACGATATTCCATGAATGCCATTTTGATAGCCCATTTAATTTGTATGTCATATCGATATACATTAAATCTCTAAATGGATATTCTGAGTGAATTTTCCATTATGATTTTGTCATGGGGGTGATGAAAATGGGAAATACTGTGCCTAGAGCGGGACTCGAACCCACATCTCTTTGCATTCCGGGCCAGTGTGCTAACCATTACACCACCTAGGCTCCCTGATATCAACACACTCCCCACGCCTACCTGTCTATGTGGTTACTTGCCTGAGAGGTCAGTGCAGACCACTACACTCGTCCCCCTGGAATTGTAAGTCTTGTAATGCTTACAATTACATACATACAGGCAATGCACCAACACATACATACACAGGGTAGGTTCAACAACCATACAGCACAAAGCTTGTACAGGATCCTGATCACGGCAACCAGTGTCATGGGGGTGATGAAAATGGGAAATACTGTGCCTAGAGCGGGATTCGAACCCACATCTCTTTGCATTCTGGGCAAGTGTGCTAACCATTACACCACCTAGGCTCCCTGATATCAACACACTCCCCACGCCTACCTGTCTATGTGGTTACTTGCCTGAGAGGTCAGGGCAGACCACTACAATTTCATAATGTAAGTGAACATAATTACATTTGCTGCAAAGGTTTGCAATATCAGTATTGTGAATGACAGACTCAATATTAAACTTACATAGTCCGATGGTTTTGAATTTCTATCATTTTCTGAGATAAATATATAAGGTTGATAGTTATAATCTACCTTACTTTACTTTGAAGTAACTTTGAATTTAAATGGATAACCTTTGAGATATTTGAAGTGCAAAATACATTTTGGCAAGCATACCAAAACTTACACCATAGGTTTCAGCAGTAACAGATTCTATTAAATTGACTCAGTATTCCCTTCTATGTAGCAACAAATGCTTAATAAGTGCACCCGTATTTATTCTAAGTTTGATATGTAGAATCAAATCTAGATAAGTGTTTTGGTTTTGAAAATTTGAGGCTGTCATCGGAGAATGCGGCTTTAAGTGTGTATAAAACTAGATGATACAAGTGCCGATAATATAAGTTTAGGCTTTGTGTAGACCCGCTAAGGACGACACAAAACCAGGTGTGGATAATACAGTTTATTACTACTATCACTCTGAACACCGTATCTGGCTGGCATAACCGCAGAATCAAAATAAACAAAAGTTTTTCTCAGGTGAGCTGACCGGCGCGCAGGCCGGGTGAGTATCAGGTGGGCGCCGGGCCGGCCGAGCGCCTTGGTTATATACGACTACCGGCACGCCGCCTAGCGAGCGGCGGGTGCATAATGCTTAGCACGGAGCCGGCGCGTTCGAAACGCCCCAAATATGACCAGCTCATATATACATTTGTCAATGCCCGCGGGTGCCTACACCAGCATATACGCGTATATACTACCTATAAAGTCACCGCCATGAGTGCGCACTGTCACAAATTGATACCTATCCTGATATGACCTTTAGATGTTGCCAGGACGTAAAACAACAACAACCTAGCAATGTACGGTGTCACTTTGATGGCAGTCGCCGATATCACTAGCAGGCTGCTTGCTTATGGGGGGGGGGTCGTGACCCTAGCAGTCACTGGCTGCAGGACTGCAGCATTGTTTAAACGGCGCCGTTAAAACGGCCCGTTTTTGGTAGTTTTTGGTGGTTTTTTTGGGGGGTTTTGGGTGTTTTTTTTTCTTCCTTCTTTCTTCCAGCTCACGCGGAGAGAGTCCATGAAGGTACTTAACTGGTATTACGTGACCATGGTTACCGTGACCGAGGTGATGTGACGTAACACTGGCGCTGTTTGACAGGTGTCGTCCGGCAGACGTCTTCGGCGGTGGGTGGTGAGGATGGGGGGGGGGGGGGGGTCAAACAAACAATTAGCGCGAGCTATTTTTAGCTGCTGATTGCCGACATGCGTACATTAGACGGACCCGACAGTAGTGCCCCCACGTCATCATGAATAGCCTCGCGTGCGGAAGGTCGGTAGTTCAGTTCCCGGTCGAGTCAAACGAATGATTTATAAAATTGATACTTTTCAGTTCCTAGCCTGGCGCTCGGCATTAATAGGATAGGGCAAGGACTGGTTACCTCAGTGTCAGGATAATGTGACTGAGTGGGATATCCGGTCATGGGGCCGGCGGCCTGGTCTCCCAGTGGGGCAGCACTTTAAAGTCGCCCGTCCTGATACAACCTTAGATGTTGCCAGAACCTAACATTCCAACAACCAACATCATCATGAACAGTGCGTTCACAGCCGCCACGCGTCCACTGCGCGCCGCCCTGAACTAACTTACAGAATAGGCCTTTAGTGCCAGCTTGTTATGGTGAAAAAGAACTTTGGATGTAGACAGCGCCCTGAAGTCATATAATTGTGGATGTCCTCTCCAGTGTCTATCGAGCCTTCTTTCAAATGTTCTACCTTCTACCGTTGGTGCTTCTACCACTTGGTCTGGAGGACTGTTCCATGGATCTTTCACCCAAAAGAAAAATGAGTGGTTCCTGACCTCAAGTCTGGGCCTCTCCTTGCAGATATTACCGCTGGCCTCTGGTGTTGCCGTCTATTCTGAGGTTGAACAAACCCACTGTGACATCCTTTGTCCTAGACTCCAGTAATACTCTTATAGTTATAACATACAAGTCTATGATATCTCCACTGAGACGATGATATGAAAATGTTGGTACCCTAAGTCTCCTCAGGCTATCTTCATATGCAGGGACACACTGGGGTACACAAGGGTACACAGGGGCACGCAGGGGCACACATCGGTACACGGGGACACACAAGAGTACACAGGGGCACACAGGGGTACACGGGGACACACTCGGGTACACAGGGGCAGACAGGGGTACATGGGGACACACTGGGGTACACAGGGACACAGTGGGGTACACAAGGGTACACAGGGGCGCGCAGGGACACACATCGGTACACGGGGACACACAAGAGTACACAGGGGTACACGGGGACACACTCGGGTACACAGGGGCAGACAGGGGTACACGGGGACACACTGGGGTACACAGGGACACGCTGGGGTACACAAGGGTACACAGGGGCGCGCAGGGGCAGACATCGGTACACGGGGACACACAAGAGTACACAGGGGTACACGGGGACACACTCGGGTACACAGGGGCAGACAGGGGTACACGGGGACACACTGGGGTACACAGGGACACACTGGGGTACACAAGGGTACACATGGGCGCGCAGGGGCAGACATGGGTACATGGGGACACACTGGGGTACACAAGGTTACACAGGGGCACACAGGGGTACACGGGGACACACTCGGGTACACAGGGGCACACAGGGGTACACGGGGACACACTCGGGTACACAGGGGTGCACAGGGGTACACATGGGTACAAGGGGGTACACATTAGTACAATGGGGTACACAGGGGTACACAGGGACACATGGAAGTACACAGGGGTAAAAGGGGGTGCACAGGGATACATAGGGGTACAACGGTGTGCACAGGCGTACACATGGGTACACAAGGGTACAATGGGTACCCATCGGTACAGGTGGGTACGCAGGCACACACGGGGGTACAAGGGGTACACAAGTGTCCGATGTCACGTTGTTCTGGGTTGTGGCGACGTCGGGCTGAATGATGGTAACAGCAGCCTGATGTCACCACAACCCGGAACCACGTGACACGGGACGCCTATGCACCCCTTGTACCCCTGTGTACCCCCGTGTATCCCTGTTTACCCTTGTGTGCACCTGGTTACCCCTGTGTACCTCTGTGTGCCTCTGTGTCAATGTTCACCCCTGTGCACACTGTGAACCCTGTGCACCTTGTGCACCCTGTGCACCCCTGGTTACCCCCGTGTGCCCTTGTGTACCTCCATGTGCCCTGTGTGTGTCCGTGTGTGCCTCTGTGTGTCCGTATGTGCCCATGTATGTCCGTGTGTGCCCCTGTGTGTCCGTGTGTGCCCCTGTGTATGTCCATGTGTGCCCCTGTGTTCAGGGTTTAAGCCCCTGCCTCCAGTCAACCTTTCCCTGCCTAGTGCCGGGGATTGGGGTCAGTTGGGGTTAAACGGTGCCTCAGTGAAGTCACGTGATATCGATTCACACTGTGCTTCATTCCCCCACACACATACACACACATACACACATCCACACATACACACCCACGTACACACATACACACACATCCACACGCAAGTGTGCGTATCTAACTATGCCAGCCACTGCCCCAGTCCACACACACAAGGTACACAACGCCCTATTGAGTGTTTGTTGTTTTTGTTTGTTTTTGTGTTTTTTGTTTGGGGAGTGGGTGGGCTGAACAATTTACCTTTTTTTTTTCTTTAAAAAAAAAAAAGAAGAAGTTTATTCTGCTGAATAAGTCTTTTGTCAGTGCCGAAGCACTGGTCTTCCAGCCATTTTCAATTCAGGGTTATTTACACAGAAGGTATATAGAATAAGGTGTACAATACCTGTTGAATAGACAATTTGCACCATGTAACACAATTAAATTCTGAAACCCAAAAGTTCCATAACAATATGGTACAGTAGTGTCATATAACCAGATCGATATTAGTCAGATCAATGTGAGTATTTCATTAGTCACATTTACTTTTAGAGGGAAAGTCACGATGGGTGCGCACTGTCACAAGTCGATACCCGTCCTGATATGTCATTAGATGTTGGCAGGACGTAAAACTCCAACAACCATGATTGGACGAGTGTGTACGCAGTCGTGGATCTTGGAGTGGAACTCATTGATCGTGGAGGTAGATATGTCGGTCGTAGTGACGTCACGGTTACGTCCCGCCTACGCTGTCAACTCCAAAGTCACGTGATCTGTAAGTGGTTGACCTTCACCACTGCGCCCCCTGGTGCCAACCAGCGTTAATAAAGGTTATGTAGAGATGCCAACCTTGTGTAACCAAACAGGAAGATTACAAAATGTTATTAGGAAGATAAGTTTTTGTGCTGCAACATGCGACACGACAATAGGACTTATATCCTGACATATTACAATCATACAATGTATAATATGTATATATAATTATATTATATACTTCTTCATCCAAGTCCCACCATGTACCCCACCATGTGTCATTTTCTACGCTCTGCTTGCCAACTTGAGCTGCTGATGTCTTCAAGCTGCTGTAAGTAGCTGATTTTGACTTTCGTATCAGCTGATTTTTTTCTTAGGTGGGTGAGAGTGAAAATCGGGCGATTTGAACATGGAATCGTAATATTGGTAGAGAGTAGCCAAAATTGGAAGTCTTCCTACAAAATCAGAGCAGTTCGCATCTGTGTTTACGGCTCAGAATTGGACAAGACTCAAGCTAGGATTCCTTACACGCGGTATGCGGTATGCGGCATGCGGTATACAAACGGTTTGTGTCCTTTCACCCACACCCACACCCACACACACACATAGTGTCAGGTTTCTCTAACACTGTTGTCTATGGGCATTCGCATTCGCATGCCGCACTGATCGCTACATGGACCGATTCAGTAAAAGATTCACCCACAGATTGTAGGTGTTCAATGAGAGCAGACGACATTTACTCATAAATGCGACCAGTGTAGAAAACAGAGAAAGTTGGCAGAATGTCAGCCAGAGGGGTGAAGGGTGCATTCCTTACATGCGGTATGCGGTATGCGAATGCGAATGCGGCAAAAAATCAAAAAGCATCTAAGTCAATAGGGGTGATTCCTTACACGCGGTATGCGGCATGAGGCATGCGGCATGCGGCATGCGAATACTGAATCGGTTCCATAAGTTCCATAACGATATGGTACAGTAGTGTCATATAACCAGATCAATATTAGTCAGATCAATGTGAGTATTTACATAGTATTTAGAATGTAAGCAGAAGTTATCTTCTGTATTCAGTTGGTAAACTTGTAGTAAGTTTTAATGTTCAGTTGCAGTTAGGCAAGCGGTATATAAATGTTGGTTTGTTAGGAAAATTCTAGTGTAACTCTAATGTAGTTAGTTATGTGAGTTTATGAATTATGTTGTTGGGGTGGGGTTGTTAATAATACACTGGACCAGCTGTGACCAGTGAAGCAGTGGGGCCAATCCCAGTGTTTTTAGGTCTTAAATTTTACATTTTTACCTGGACTGTCTCTGTCAGCGTATATGGTTGACGGGAGATTACAGAGGAACAGCAACAAATTAAAAAAGTGGGGGGTTGGGGGGTGGGGGGGAGAAACCGAGGCTGAGGGTTTGGTGGTCTGCCACTTACGGTATGGTGACGCCATGGAACATACTTTACTGCAACAGCATAAGGGCCTGCCCAATCCGATGTACTCTTAAGCGGATTTCCGGGGGGGGGGGGGAGTGGGGGGAGCCCCAGATTAAACCGCTGGCTTACCAGACAGCGTGTCATCTTATTTCTACAACCAGATGAGTTCCATTGAATATACTGTATTTCTTGCGAAATTTCATTGACAGCAGACAACATTTTTTTTGGCGGCAAGACGACGTAACGTCGGCAACATGGCTGGCGTGTCCGACATGCCCTCCGTTCCTACATTAATAATGGCGGTGGAAAGAACTGTGAGAAGTGCGTCAAAGTGTCCCCTCCTGTACGGGGTCCAGCAATTCTGGTCGCCAGGTCCAGAACCATGGTTACCAAAGGTCACGTGACGGGTAGGATGCACACTGGCCGGTTGTTTAATTCCGTTCGCTATTTTGTTCTCTCTCTTTTTTCTCTCTTGTATATTAGTTGATTAAGCAGGTGAGATTTCAATCACGGACCATTGGTCTGCCTCATTCCACTGCTCCTTGTCTGGATGAGAAACCTGTGCACTACCGATAAACGAACACGAGCAGACTGAGTGTGTTTTGCACACAGGACAACGACTGGTCTCCCTGCTCTGTGTCAGATATTGGCAGTTATAACTTGACTGGCGGCTCGGTAAGCCTAGCTCGCCTCGACTTTGCAGGCAGTCTGTGTCAGATATTGGCAGTTATAACTTGACTGGCGGCTCGGTAAGCCTAGCTCACCTCCACTTTGCAGGCAGTCTCCCCGCTCTGTGTCCGATATTGGCAGTTATAACTTGACTGGTGTCTCGCTAAGCCTAGCTCGCCTCCACTTTTCAAGCATTCTCCCTTCTCTGTGTCAGGTATTGGCAGTTATAACTTGACTGGCGGCTCAGTAAGCCTAGCTCACCTCCACTTTGCAGGCAGTCTCCCAGCTCTCTGTCAGATATTGGCAGTTATAACTTGACTGGTGGCTCGGTAAGCCTAGCTCGCCTCCACTTTGCAGGCAGTCTCCCCGCTGTGTCAGATATTGGCAGTTATAACTGGACTGGCGGCTCAGTAAGCCTAGCTCGCCTCACTTTGCAGGCAGTCTCCCCGCTCTGTGTCAGATATTTGCAGTTATAACTTGACTGGCGGCTCGGTAAACCTAGCTCGCCTCCACTTTGCAGGCAGTCTCCCCGCTCTGTGTCAGGTATTGGCAGTTATAACTTGACTAGCGGCTCGGTAAGCCTAGCTTGCCTCCACATTGCATGAATTCTCCACGCTCTGTGTCAGGTATTGGCAGTTATAACTTATATGGTTCTGCTTGGACCACCTGTACCTGTTGTACCTCGAGACGCTCGTCTATCGCCGGGTTCAACAAGTATACCGTGTCTATATTATAAGCCGTGTTCACACGGGCGATGTAAAGCGATTTGTAGAAAGCGATTTGTATAGTTCGCCTCACATTTCCCGTGTGAACGGGCGTCTGAGGCGGATTAAGGCTGAATCGATTCACGTGATGCACATACTGTAAACCACCTCACGAGGTAGTTTACGTGAGGCGATTTCTGTGATTCGATTTATTTTGCCTGTGTGGACGCATCTGAGGCGGATTAACCTTTGTTGACTTTCCGGTCGATCAAAACGCATATTATATAATTTAATTAATGAAACCGCTATCTATGCACAGATATTTTTTTTATCATTTATTTTTAGGGTTTCACTGGCCAGCAGCAGTTTTGACCGTTCCAAACCATACGATTCATCTAAATCATATCTAGGTCGAACCCACACTCTCTCGGCCGACGTCGACAAACCCAAACTGGCGCTGGTTAGTCTGGACTTGCTCATGCGCAGCATTCGATTTCCGGCCCAAGTACTGCCCGTGTGAACGGGCCGCTAATTCGCCTCACCTGATTCGATTTGTCTAGTTCGCCTCACATTTTCCCCGTGTGAACACAGCTTAACTTAGAACCTCCCTCTGATACATGGCGCGTACAGATTCCATATGCCAGGTAGTGGTGTGGTGGTGGTGTGGTGGTGGTGTGGTGTGGTGATGATAGTGGTTGTCGTGGTGATGTGGTGTTCTGATGGTGGTGATTGATTGACTGATGGTGGTATGGTGGTGGCCTAGTGGTGGTGTGGTGGTGGTGTGATGGTGCTGTGGTGGTGATGTGGTATTCTGATGGTGGTGATTGATTGACTGATGGTGGTGTGGTGGTGGCCTAGTAGTGGTGGTGTGGTGGTGGTGTGGTGGTGATGTGGTGGTGATGTGGTGGTGGTGTGATAGTGGTGGTGTGGTGTTCTGATGGTAGTGTGGTGGTGGGGTGGTGGTGTAGTGGTGGTGGTGTGGTGGTGTAGTGGTGGTGTAGTGGTGGTGGTGGTGTGGTGGTGGTGTAATGTGCTGGTGATGACGTGGTGGTGTGATAGTGGTGGTGTGGTGGTGATAGTGGTGGTGGGGGTGGTGATATTGGAGGTGGGGTGGTGATGATGGTGGCGGTGCTCTGGTAGGGGTGCTGGGGTGGTAGTGGTGGGGGTGGTGTTGGTGGTGGTATGATAGTGGCGGTGAGGATGGTGATGGTGATGGTGGTAGCGGTGGTGTGGTGGTGGTGTGATGGTGGTGGTCCTGTGATGGTGGTGGTGTGGTGGTGATGGTGTGATAGTGGTGGTGGTATGTGGTAGCGGTGGTGTGGTGGTGGTGGGGGTTGTGCTGTGGTAGTGGTGCTGTGGTGGTAGTGGTGGTGTGGTGGTGGTGATGTTGTGGTATGATAGTCGTGGTGATGATGGTGATGGTGGTAGCGGTGATGTGGTGGTGGTGTGATGGTGGTGGTTCTGTGATAGTCGTGGTGTGGTGGTGATGGTGTGATAGTGGTGGTGATTTGGAGTTGATGGTGGTGGTGGTGGTGTGTGGTAGCGGTGGTGTGGTGGTGGTGGGGGTGGTGCTGTGGTAGTGGTGCTGTGGTGGTAGGGGTGGTGTGGTGGTGGTGGTGGTGTGGTGGTATGATAGTGGTGGTGATGATGGTGATGGTGGTAGCGGTGGTGTGGTGGTGGTGTGATGGTGGTGGTTGTGTGATGGTGGTGGAGTGGTGGTGATGGTCTGATAGTGGTGGTGATTTGGTGGTGGTGGTGGTGGTGTGTGGTAGCGGTGGTGTGGTGGTGTGATAGTGGTGTGGTGGTGGTGGTGGGGGTGGTGGTGTGATAGTGGTGGTGGTGGTGGTGGTGCAGTAGCCATGCTGTGGTGGTGTGGTGGTGCTGGTGTGGTCGTAGTGGGGTGACAGCGATGGTGGTGGTGTGTGGTAGCGGTGGTGTGATGGTGGTGTGATGGTGGTGTGGTGGTGGTGGTGTGGTGGGGGTGGTGGTGTGATAGTGGTGGTGATGTGGTGGTGATGGTGGTGGTGGTGGTGCGGTACCCGTGGTGTGGTGGTAGTTGTGTGATAGTGATGGTGGTGTGGTACTAGTGGTGTGATAGTGATGGTGGTGCGGTAGTGGTGGTGGCCTGGTGGTGGCCTGATGCTGGCCTTGCGGTTTTACTGCACTATTGTGCTGCGACCACCTGCTTCATGGTAATGGCGGGCACTGTGGCAGCGGTGCTTTCCGGTGTGGGGGATGCCGGGTAATAGACTTACCAACTGGTGACCTCGGGTAGACGCTTAACACGGGCCCCAGCAGCTGAGCCACCTGTGCACCGACTCTCTAACGAATCACTGCCACCTGCGCACCGACTCACTAATGAATCACTGCCACCTGCGCACCGACTCACTAACGAATCACTGCCACCTGCGCACCGATTCACTAACCAATCACCACCACCTGTGTACCGACTCACTAACCAATCACCACCACCTGCGCACCGACTCACAAACTAATCAGTACCACCTGCGCACTGACTCACTAACGAATCAGTGCCACCTGCGCACCGACTCACTAATGAATCACCGCCACCTGCGCACCGACTCACTAACGAATCACCGCCACCTGCACACTGACTGTCTCACGAATCACCGCCACCTGCGCACCGACTCACTAACTAATCAGTGCCACCTGCGCACCGACTCACGAACTAATCAGTGTCACCTGCGCACCGACTCACTAACGAATCAGTGCCACCTGCGCACTGACTCTCTAACGAATCACCGCCACCTGCGCACCGACTGTCTCACGAATCACCGCCACCTGCGCACCAACTCACGAACTAATCAGTGCCACCTGCGCACCGACTCACTAACGAATCAGTGCCACCTGTGCACCGACTCACTAACGAATCAGTGCCACCTTCGCACCGACTCACTAACAAATCACCGCCACCTGTGCACCGATTCACTAACGAATCACGGCCACCTGTGCACCGACTCACTAACGAATCACCGCTACCTCTGCACCGACTCACTAACGAATCATCACCACCTCTGCACTGACTCACTAACGAATCACCACCACCTGCGCACCGATTCACTAACGAATCAGTACCATACTTGTACCCTATGTGGTGTGCTGTACACTATGTGGTGGGATGCACACTATGTGGTGTGCTCTACGATATGTGGTGTGCTGTACACTATGTGGTGTGCTGTACACTATGTGGTGGTATGTAAACTATGTGGTGGGTTGTACACTGTGTTGTGTTGGTACACTATATGGTGTGCTGTACACTATGTGGTGTGATGTACACTTATTGGTGTGCTGTACACTATGGGGTGTGATGTACACTATGTGGTGTGATGTACACTATGTGGTGTGCTGTCCACTATGTGGTGTGCTGTACACTATGTGGTGTGCTGTACACTATGTGGTGTGCTGTACACTATGTGGTGTGCTGTACACTATATGGTGTGCTGTACACTATGTGGTGTGCTGTACACTATTTGGTGTGCTGCACACTATGTGGTGTGCTGTACACTATGTGGTGTGTTGTACACTATGTGGTGTGCTCTACACTATGCGGTATGCTGTACACTATGCTGTGCTGCAGTATGTGATGTGCTGTACACTATGCGCTGTGCTGCAGTATGTGCTGTGCAGGCCCTGCTTGGTGCTGTCCAAACACGTGGAGCAGCAGCTGGTGTCTGTAACCACAGGCTGGTTGGTTGGTTTGTTGTTGGGGTTTTACATCCTAGCAACATCTAAGGTAATATCAGGATGGGTAGCGACTTGTGACAGTGCACATTCATGGCAACTTAATAGTGCTATCCAACTGGGTGACCAGACTGCCAGCACCATGACCATGACTCACTCACATTATCCTGCGACTGAGCCAACTAGTCCTTGCCCTATCCTTATAATGCCGAGCGCCTGGCTAGGAAGCGACAAGTTTCAATTTTAAAGTAATTGATTTGACTCGACTAACAGCAGGCTGGTGATTGGTGACCAAAGCAGGGAGCGGGACATAGCTCAGGCGGTAGAGTGTCCACCTGTAAAGGTGTCAGTCACCCTATCGATCCTGCTCAGTAGATATATTTGTAGTTTGGGCTAGTTTCCCTTCCAACCAGTGGTCCACAACTGGTTCATCAAAGGGTTAGGGTTAGGGTTATCGTACCATCGCCAAATGCCAGGCGTTCGAACAGTTATCTGTGACCAATTTTATTTCTCATTAAAAATATGGTCTGAAGTTTGTGACATTTACTGTCCACAATACTCATGGTCTGTGACTTTCATGGTTTGTGACTCGTGCGGTCTGTGACTCTCACAGTTTTTGACTTTGTAACACTCGCAGTCTGTGACTCTCACGGTTTGGGACTTTGTAAAACTTGTGGTCTGTGACTCTCACAGTTTAGGACTTTGTAACACTCGTGGTCTGTGACTCTCACAGTTTAGGACTTTGTAGCACTCACTGTCTGTGACTCTCACAGTTTAGGACTTTGTAGCACTCACGGTCTGTGACTCTCACAGTTTAGGACTTTGTAGCACTCGACAGAGAAGCAGTAAATGTATCAAGAACAAAGACGACAAAATGCTCTTTGAAGAAGATGAAATAAAGTCCAGATGGGAAGAATATGTAAACAAACTATACAATGATGACAGAGGGAACCCACCCACAATTGAGAAAGAAGATGGGAATATTATACTAGTATCAGAGGTTGAGAAGGCTATCAATTATCTAAAGTCAGGTAAGGCTCCTGGAAGTGACCAGATAACATCAGAAATGATAAAAGCGCTAGATGAAGTGGGGATTCAAATCATTCATAAGCTAGTAAATGACATCTATGAGACTGGATTTATACCATTGAATATGAATGAATCCATATTTGTACGACTCCCAAAGAAGCTAAAACCAACATTTTGTACTGAGTACAGAACACTAAGCCTTATGAGTCATATGTTGAAGATGATCCTGAAAATAATTTTACTGAGAAACAGACAGAAAATTGAAGAACAAATCAGTAACGTACAAAGTGGGTTTATATCTGGAAGAGGTACACATGAAGGGATTTTCCATATGAGAATGATTTGTGAACGTTATTGCGAAATGAACCAGGATGTGTATGCCTGCTTTATTGACTATGAGAAGGCCTTCGACCGAGTCAATCATGAACTGTTAATCAAATGTTTACAAGATATTGGTGTCAATGGCAAAGACATTAAACTAATTGTGAACTTATACTGGACACAACGTGCATTTATAAAAATGGAGCAGGGCCTATCGGATGAAGTTATGATTAAACGAGGAGTTCGACAGGGGTGTGTATTGTCACCATGTCTATTTAACCTGTACACAGAGATGATTTTCAGACACATTGAAGATTGCAAGGGAGTGACAATAGGTGGCATGAACGTCAACAATCTTAGATATGCCGATGACAGTGTAATACTAGCAGACAGTGAGAAAAACCTACAAGATATAGTGAATAGAATCAATAAAGCTGGAATACTATTCAACATGAAGATGAATGCCAGGAAGACCAAAACAATGGTTATAAGTAAAAAGACAGATAAACCAAATGTCAATATAACCATAGATGGCACAAACATAGAACAAGTATCCGAATTCATATATCTCGGACAAAAGATTACAAATGATGGGAGATGTGAGGAAGAAAATGTATAGAGTGTTAACATCAAGTAAGATATTAATACAAGCAAGGAAGCGTATTCTTCACTGTTATGTGTGGTCTACTCTAATGTATGGGGCTGAGACA
>JASIRB010000153.1:22500-24627 GCA_030323885.1 Branchipolynoe longqiensis | reverse complement strand
TACCGCGTCGGTCCTCTGACGCGGGACGATTACGTAATATGGACCCATATCGGTCCTCTCTATACTACTGAGGGGGGATGTGGATTTGCCGAGAACTGGGCTATGGTGATCAGGTGACTATAGTGACGTGTCACTCTCCCAGCATGTACGCTGCTAATCGCTAGTTCTAAACAGATGGAGTAAGTTCTGCTTGGCGCTGGTGAGATTCTTTATTCACAAAGCAAGTCACATTTATGGTGATCATTAAAGGCCGTGTCACACCACACCGGACTGGGGAAATGCATTGATAGAAAACGGACACTGTCCGGTGAAATATGGCAATGTATGGTTTATATATGGCTGACATCCGTCGTTTCCATTCTCTGTCCGGTGGTGTCCGGTGGCAAGTTTTAAGCATGCACAAAACTTGTACCGGACACCGCCAGACTGAAGTGTATGTTGGAGTCCATTTTAAGTCTGCTTAGTCTGTTTTGTCTGGTTCATATCCGTTACCCATCCGTTACGTCTCCGGTTTGCTTCCTGCAAAGTCAGTTGACGGTGTTGCGGGAATTCGGTCAGTATTGCAGTGAATTCGGTCAGTGAACAATCCGGTATGTGTCCGGTTGATGTTTGGTCCATCCGTTTGTCGTCCGTTTGTCATCCGGTTATCGTCCGGTGGATGTTTGTTAATGTACGTTCCTTGTCCGTTTAGCGTCCATTTCGTCCAGTGGCCATTGCAACATTTCAACACATTTCGGTACATTTTGATACCGTACACCAACGGACTAGACAATTCTTTGTCCGGTTGTGTCCGTTCCTCAATCCGGTAAGGTGTGACAGGCGCATTAAAGTTTTTGACCCCCCCCCCCCGCCTATACATGACGCTTAGAACGATGGCATATCCCTCCCCCCCTACAAATATAGTAAAGGATTTGCACCCACTACCCCCAACTAGACATAATGTTGCGTAATCTGATGGTGTTGAGTTTCTACAATATAAATAAATTCATATGTACATGCATACATGTTGCTAGGACATAATATACATAATATATAAGTACAGTAAAACCTCTCTATACCGACCCCTCCACAGATCGACCACTCCCCTATATCAATCGCTTTATTTGGGTCCCAAAAATACCCTTGTAAGGATATTCTAACTCTCTAAACCGACCACCTCCCTAAATGGACCACTTAAAGTCGGTCCCGTGGTCGGTCGATTTAGAGCGGTTTTACTGTATTACAAATAATTAATTGGTCATTATGATCTATTTGATCTTAGTTTGAGTTATTTTAAAGGGCTAAAGAAAGCCTATCAAGTATCATTCTGTATGTATTCCCTGTCAGCTTAACGCTGCATAGTCCGATGAAGCATCAAATTTAAATAACAAAAATGTTTACCTAGATTTCATTCTACATATCTAACTTAGATATTGGTGCACTTATCAAACATTTGTTGCCACATAGAAGGACATACTGAGTCAATTTAACAGAACCTGTAACTGCATAAGCCTATGGTGAGAGTTTTGGCATGCTTGCCAAAATCAATTTAGGATGTTTGCGCTTCAAATATCTCAAAAGTTAGCCATTCAGAATGAAAGTTACTTCAAACTAAAGTAAGGTAGGTTATAACAACCAATTAAATATATTTATCTCAGAAAAATGGCAGAATTTCAAAAGCATCGGACTATGCAACTTTAACACCCACGAAGGGTCCTTAGGGCTGAATGAGTTACAACTTGACTACAAATATTCTCAGTCTTGATTAGGTCCTAAATAACTCAAGAAAAGATGGCTGATTGAGTTGAGCATCCGTCTCCCGGTTTGGTAGATCATGAGATTCGAGCCCACGGGTTCGCCAACTGGTTGAGTCAAACCAATGACTTAAAAATTGATACTTGTCGCTTCCTGGCCAGGTGCTTGTCATTATTAGGATAGGGAAAGGACTGGTTGGCTCAGGGTCAGGATAATGTGACTGATTGGGACATCAGGTGCTGGCAGCCTGATCTCACAGTGGGGAAGCACTATAAAGTCACCATGAGTGTGCACTGCCACAAATCGGTACCTGTCCTGTCATGACCTTAGATGTTGCCAGGATGTAAAACTCCTACAACCAACCAACAACTCAAGAAAAGATAAACAGCCTTT